>JAADXE010000024.1:0-95337 GCA_023337545.1 Pythium coloratum
CCCCCCCCCCCCCCGGCATCTCTTTCTACCTTGCCCGATGCAGGATTCGACAGTCGACGTGTGTGTGACGGCAAGCTACATCCCCCCATTTAGAGCAGTCTCCCATCTACATTCTTCTCCCCCTCCCGTTTCCGTCAGTGTGGGGTTGCTCGCCCACAGTCGCGTGAGCACCTAGAGATGCGCCCAAGAATGAGTGTGTGTTATATTTCGTTCCAATTACAAGTGCTAATTACCCCTCCATCTACTCCTTGCATCTCCATCTACTACTTGACGTCGCTGTAGAACCGCACAGTGCCGTCGTACGATGCCGTAGCTAGCTGTGGATACAGTGGGTTGAAGGCAACGGACGTGACGACGTCCGTGTGGCCGGGCAGCTTGGTGAGGCAGCGACCCGTGCGGATGTCGTACACGTACGCCAATCGGTCCTCCGAGCCCGTAGCGACGTACCGCATACACGGACTGAAGGCCACGCCGAGCTGGTGGACGCGGTTGACGTGCTGGCCGAAGCGCATGACGCAGTTGTCGGCGCGGATGTCCCACAAGTGGATCGTGTTATTGGGCGCGCTGCTCAGCAGCAAGTCGTAAAAGTTGGACGGATGGCTCGTGAAGCACGACGCGCGCGGCAGCGCCACCGAGTGAGCGGCGCGTGCGTGGGCCTCGCTGATCACACGCGCCGTCTTGCCCACGGCGGCGTCCAGGATGCGAAGCGAGCGGTCCGACCCGGCGGCGATCACCATGGTCGACAGGAACGATCCGTTCACGCAGGTCACGTCCGTGAGGAACTGCATGTCTGGGAACAGCCACTGCGCGACTTTCTTCTTGCGGCTCTTGTTCTCGTCGTTGAGCAGGTCATTTTTCTTGGCCTTTTTGGTCTGTGCGCGCGCGTAGAGCTCGTCGATCTCAAACTGGTGGAGCCTTACGGCGTTGCCGCTCGCCGACATGATGAACTTGTCCATGTAGAAGAACATGGCGTCCACCATGTCCTGCTTCATGGCGATCTTGGCGCTGCTGAAGGGCGTCATGGCGCTCGACGCCTTCGGGGCTCCGCCGTGGAGCGTGAGCGACGCGACGTCGCTGTCGGCGAGCCACACGCGGGAGGTCTTGTCGCTCGAGGTCGTGAGCACCATTTGGTTGTTGTGGCTCCAGTGGATGTTGCGCACGGCGTGCTCATGGCCCGAGAACACGTTGCCTTCGCCTTGGAACTTGCTGAACGGCAGCTTGGAGATCAACGCGATCTTGTCGTTGCCTCCGGACGCGAGCCACTTGGCGTCGGCCGAGAACTCGATGTGGTGGATCGCACCTTGGTGAAGCGTCTTGGGCGGCAACGCGTGCTTCTGCTGGAAGTGCTGCAGCATTCCACACTGCGTCGGGTACTCCTTCAGGAACGAGTCCACCGAGGCCTTGGGTCGTGCGGGTGTGGCTCCTGTCTTGCGTTCAGAGATCGAAGCTCGTTTCGTGGGGAACTGTGGTGGCGGCGTGCCGTAGCCGGAGGATTTGATTCGCGTGCGGAACGTGATGGGCTTGTCGAGCGTCTTGCTGTTCTTGCCGGAAGCCTTTGGAGTCGACGGCCTCGTACTCGCCAGCGGCGGCAGGTTGAGCACGCTTTCCTTGGGAGGCGGACCCGTGGCAATGACGGAGATGCGGTCGAAGGTCGTCTTCTTGGTCGAGTCTCGAGGGGACGTGGCTTCTTCTAGGCTAGTCTGGTTGCTCAGGCTTGCAGTAGAGCCGTCTGCATCTTCGACTCGTGAGTGGTCGTGAAGGATGGATGTACAAACCATGGTGAAGCACGGCAAGAACGCACTCACAATGCCACAGTACAACACGTCCGATCCTTCAGGCGTGTGGAAGCTCAGATCGCGAGCCACTGCGACGGGATCTAATGCCACAGACTCGGCGGCTTGCAGTGGCAACTGCAGATCGTGGAGGATCTTGAACTCGTACGAGAACGCGTTCATCACGATCAGGTGGCTGGGGACCGCGATGACCAGGTACTGCTCTCGATCCAAGAGCTCTTTTTCACCATGTGCATTGAATGTAGGCCCGTGTGGCTCGTCTCGCTCCATGTTTTGGGCATCCACACATAGATACCGCATCCCAAGCACCGGACAGGCGATCTCAGTCACGTGGCCATCATCAGAAGGCATTGACAGAGACCGTCGGCGTTCGCCAAAGTCGCTGTAGCTTATCCTGGTAGCCGACGTGGAGACAAGCGCCTGGATCTGAGCAGTCTCCTGAGCGCGATCGCTTCGAGCCCACGGAGGCAGCGAGCTGATGACGTTGGGGGATTCACGCAGCACTTCTTGGATTTCTTCTTGGCGCTGCATGCCAATAGCTGTGAGTCAGTGGGATTAGCATCCCAAGGGAGGCCACGCACACGATTCGTACCTGCTTCTTCCGGAACAACCGACGCATGAATGTCTCGACGTTAAGAGTTGCGTGTTCACGAGCAAAGCTCTCGTGAAGAGTGAAGATCTTGATCGTGCTGTCGCCGAACCCGAAAGACGCATCACCTGTGGTAGGATTCAGCGCCATAGACAGGATCGGAAAAGCTGACAGCACTGCTGACTGGAAGAGTAGCGTCTTGGCTGCCAGATCCCATATCTAATGGCACGGATCACATAGTCAGCGCCGTGTGCGGTTCCATTTCCATCTAAGAGGCATGAACTCACCTTGAATGTCCGGTCTTCCGAGCATGTGAACAGCAAATGCTGGCGAATCGGATGGAACTCGCACTTGGTCACCTACAAAAGCACCCGAATTGAGCACTCCTGCAGAATGATAGGGATGCAGCCGACCGTACTCACTCGTGCGAGGTGTCCTTCCAGCGTCGCGAGTATCTCGCCCGTGTGGACGATGCGGACTTCGACCTCTCGCTCGCATGCAATCGCCAGCAGCGTCCCCGTGTGGTCAAACGCAACGCACGTCGGCTCTGCAAGCGGCTTCTCTACTATGACGGTCTTTGAAGCCTTGAAGGCTGCATCCATGTGCCATACGATCACTCTACCAACACCAACACCAACAGCAAAAATATAGAAAGGCGGCGCATCAGCCAGTTGCTCTCTCCGTCCCAGCAGCGACAGCACGTACCTATCACTCGATGCGGACGCAAGCAGGATGTCGGACTTGTCGTGGAAGGCGTGAAACTTGAGGCTCGTGACTCGGTCCATGTGGCCGTGCAGCTCCACGTCGCGCGAGTCCTCTGACGACTCGGGTCCTCGCTCGTCGTGGAGCTTCGACCGCATGTGGGGCCACTCACTGGGCCGCACGCGCACGACCGCACAGTCCGGATACTGGAGCGCCAGCGCCGTGCAGCGCTGCGTGTTGTCTCCCGCCGTGATGACTGCATCGGGCCGCCATTGCCACGATAGATCCGCCACCACTTGCATTCACCCAATGCGATTGCTCTTTCTTGTGTCGCCTTCAAGGTGAGCAGCTCCAAAGGGTTTCACACGAACTGATGGACGGGCTAGTTTTGTAAATATGTCAAAATAACTCTCAAAATTATTTTCAACCAATCATATCACAGTTCACTGTTCCATTGGAACTGTTCGGCGTCCGGCACAGCTCACAGTCAAACGACAGCATGGACATTGATGGCGTCGACCTGGATGACGGCGGCGTCGCCGTGGGTGGATGGCCTCCGCAGTACACGCAGGCGCAGACGATAGCCAACATGGCGGCCATGGGGATTCTGCAGCCGCGTGAGCCGATGCCTCTCGAACCGCTGCCGCTTGAGCCACTACCGCTTGAGCCGCTGCCGCTCGAGGCGTTGCCGATTAACTCCGTGCAAACGTCAACCGGGTGGGCCTCACCGCCTATGCTGCAGTCATCGTGGCCTCCAATGCAACAAACAACTAGTGAGCCAGAGAAGCCAGTGCAGCAACTTCAGGTATACGCGCCACGACCGATCAAGCCGAGACCTGAGCCTCCAACGGAGCCGCTGGCGCCGCCACCTGTCCAGCAGCCTCCGAAGCCCGCCCAGCGTCCAGTATCACCGCCTCCAGTAGCACAAGTGGAAGGCAAGGCGGAAGCTCCAGAGAGTGACGATGAGCCCATGATGGAGGCGACCAAGTCGCAGGCGACCGCCGAGATCCCGACCGCCGTCCGCGAGATCATGGTCCGCGTCAAAGAGTCGCGATTGCCAATGTACGTTGCATGGCGAAGGCAGGAAAGAAGGCGACTTCTGACGATTGACTTGGATTGTTTGACAGCGTGGAGGAGGAGGAGGGAAAGCTGCGTGAAAGCCGCGTGACAGGCATACGGCCGATTGATGTGGCGCTGGCCGAGGCCCGACTCATCACACAAAACGTGTACGTACAGCGCAAGCCACGTGAACAAGAACAGGTACGGAAGGAGTTGTAGCTCTTCAGTGTGTGTAAGAGGATTGCTGACGAAGTCTCCATGAAACAGGACGAGATCTCGGTCTGTACATGCAGGCGCCCAGAGATTCCAGGCCAAATGGGCTGCTTGGAGGACTGCGTGAACAGAGCGGTAGGTGCCTGTCTTGGCATCCGTGTGGCTCACAGCTCACTGAAGATAATATGCTGGTGCTCATTCAGGCTCTGATCGAGTGTCACCCCGACTACTGCCGCTGTGGCGACCGATGCGACAACCAGCGAATACAGCGAGGCCTGATGCCCGACTCAGAGCTCATCCACGCTGGCAACAAAGGGCTTGGGATGGTCGCTCGGCAGTTCATCAAGCGCGGTGACTACGTCGCAGAGTACATGGGCGAGATTGTCACGGAGCAAGAGTACCACCTTCGACGACTTGTGCGTGGCCACTCTTATGCAACTGTTGGTAAAAGTGACATGCACTGACTGGATTGTGCTGCAGCGTTACCACAATGAGAAGCACAGATACATGATGGTGCTGAGTGGTGGCGAAGTCATCGACGCGACTCGCATGGGCGGCCTAGCGCGCTTCATCAACCACAGTTGCGATCCGAACTGCGGTGTGGAGAAGTGGGAGGTGCGCGGCGAAGAGCGGTGTGGCATATTCGCGCGGCGGGATATCAACCCTGGAGAAGAGATCTCTTTCGACTACAAGTTCGAGTCGTTCAGCAAGCTGGTACGTTTGTTGGTTTGGCTGTCTCTGTGGGGAAAGGCTGCTCTTTGACGACTGTTATTCGACTAATGTAGGAAATCACCACGTGCCTCTGCGGAGCGTCCAACTGCCGTGGCTTCATTGGCATCAACAACCAAGCCAGGAAGCAGCCACGGAAGAGCAGTGCATCACACACTGCTATCGTTGGCGACAGACACAGACCTCTCGACCCGATCACGAAGAAGGGGACGACAAGCCGCAAGGTGAGTGAGCCTTCCACTTGTACAGGTCTCTAGCCTAGTGGACTTCTTCTGACTCTGTGTGAGTGTGCTTGTAGACTCTAGAGCATGCTCTTGAGCGTGTGTACCGTGCGATGGCAGGCACGCGTGTCCTCACGCGCAAGGAGGTGGCGATGGTGCAGAAGTCACGGCCCTTTCTGTGGCGGAGTCTGCAGCGCAGCATCGACTGCAACATGCCGCACTCGTGTCTCGAGCAGTACTTTGTATCGGAAGAAGACGGTGAGTTCGAAGAGATGCCGCCCGTGTTCAATCCGCGTGAGCTACCGGACTTTCCGGCCAAGCAGGTCTTGGAGCCGAGACCTGTGCGGCAACAGCGCCTTGAAGCTGTGGTGGAGAAGTTAAGAACCCAAATGCGATGAAGTTGGCGGTAAATGCAGTTTGTAACTGAAGCATCGCCGACGACGGGTGACGAAGCGCAGTGTGTGATGGTGATGGCTTCCTCTCTTTCTTTCTTTCGCCGACGGCATCAAGACGCGTTGGACATCATACCCCACAGATACAGATAGATGTGTGCGTAACATCCATCATACTACCAGTACACAGCGCCAGCTCGCGCCATCTACCAACACTGCATGATCCACTTTTGCATGCTCTGCCGAAAATGTGTGGGCCAGATGGGCAGGTCAGGGGAAAGCTGCTCACGTATCACGAATTTCGACGAATCATAAGGTCACTTTTAGTTTTTAGAACTTTCCATTGGCTGAAAGTTACTCACGTACCTCATTTTCACCCAATCATATGCATCCGTAAAGCCAATTTCTCCGTTCCAGCGACTGCCTCCGGTCTGTTTTGCTGGTTGAGTTGCGCGAGAGAGTGCATTCGCCATCGACAAGTGCCATTCAGCACCGCCGGCTTCCGTGTCTACGACTGCGTCGGCATCGAGCGAGGAAGAGCGAGCGAGAGACCCCACGTACTCACGCGTCCACGTCCATCTGAACGTCTCTGCGAGAGAACGCCACTACTGCGTACGTATCGCAATCGTCCGTGAGAGTTCGTGTGTCTGTCCGTGTCCCCGAGCCGAGCGAGCGATCTATCTTGCCGCCATTTCGTTGGTGTTTTTTACTTTTCGATTGTCGGTTTGTTGGCGTGAAAAAAAGTTGGCGTTTTCACCAACGCTTTCTGCGCGCGGAATATCCAACAACTGCAACCAACGACGACCGCGATGGCCATGTCCGACAGCGTGCGCGACGCCAGCCCCGACGACGGCATCCGCGTGCGCGGCGTGCCGGCCGACGACTTCCTCTTCACCGACGAAGTCCACGACGTCCAGAGCGTGTGCCGTCCCACCAGCGGCGCGCCACTGCGCTCGACAAGCGACCTGCCGTACCAGTGCCAATGCCAACCGAATGCCGCCGAGTCGCGCGAGTTCCGCAAGGTAAATATGCCTCTTGTACTACGCTCTAGACAGCGAGAGTCAGCCTGCTGACAGCGTATATGTGTGTCTCTCTGTATCTATCCAGCGATGGCTTTTGCTGACGGACGCTGAACGCACGGCGTCGCTGCGTGGCGACTCGCACCAGTTTCTTCAGACCGTGGCCGAGCTGCTGCCGTGTCTCGGCTGCCGCAACGGCACTGAGGCGCTGTTCCACAAACTCATGGCCGGCTCGGCGCCGTCTCCTGCGCTCGTGCTGAATTCCGGCTTGAGCTTTGAGAACGACAAGCATTTCCGGCTCTGCAACGCGTACATGAACAACTCGGACTCGGCGCTGGCGCTGTTTCTCCACCACGAACGGTGGGGGAACCTGTCGCTCACCAAGTACAACCGCACGGCCAAGCCCACGGGCCGCGTGCGCTGTCCATTGCACTCGCAGCGCGCGCGCGGACGGCCTCGCCCCGCGGCCTTTGAGGCGCTGTGGAACAAACTGCCCGAAGACCAGCAGCGACATCTCTCGCATATCGACTCGGAGCAGTTCCTGACCGACCTAGAGAACTACCTGCGACGCCACCGGTTCTGCTGCCGCTGCAAGGAAAAGGTGCGTCCCTGAGTCTGTCTGTGGAGGGGTCTCTCTGTGTATAGAGGCCTCTGGTGATGATGGAGGCTGACGTGGGTTTGTTTATGTAGGTTTTGGAAGCGTACGATTTGCTGATCGGCTCGAGTTGCAGTGAAGACGACTGTGAGGACTGCGCCGGCTTTGACTGCACGGACAAGCACCACGACCGCGGCGACTACGGAGACGAACTGCACTACACGTCGTATCTGTTTGACGAACTGACCTACTCGCGCGCCACGAGCCACATCGTCGTGCCGTGCCACATCGACTTTATGTCGCAGCTCATGACGCGCGCCGACCAGGAGATCGTAGGGGACTGGGGGGACCGCCACGCGCGGACGATCGCCGAGGCGCAGGACGAAGTGCTGACGTGTCTGGGCATCGTGATCTGGGAGAAGATGCAGACACTGTGGACCAAGTCGCGGACAGAGAAGCGGTCCGAGGAGCTGCTCGTGCACTGTGCCGTGTCGACATTGCGTCGAAGCTTTGACGTGGCCGTGGAGGCGCTACACGGCAAGGAAATGATGGAGCAACTGTTGGCCGAAGAGGACGACGAGTCGCGTCGACTCGCCCAGAAGAAAGAGAAGAAGAAAGAGAAGAAGAAGAAGCGGAAGACGGCGACCAAGCAGAAGCAGGCAGCGGACCGGATCCAGAGCGAGTTGGAGGCCGCCAGCAAGAAGAAGAAGAAGAAAAAGAAGACCACGACGCCTTCGTCCACGTCGTCGTCACGCAACACGCTGTCCATCTCGGAAGTCGAGTCGTTCGGCCACTCGCCCGCTAGTAGTCAGGACGGCGACAACGATGACGAGAACAATAGCGACTCGGACAGTGACGACGACAACAACAGCGACGACGGCTCGGTCAGCACGCACCACTGCTCGGCGGACTGCGACGAGTTGTGTTCGCTGAACCACTTCCCTCTCGACCGCAAGAAAGAGCTGAGTCTGCTGTCGGAGATGGGATGGAGCGGCTCGGACCAACACGGCTCATCGTTTCCGCAGTCGGACGACGACAGCGACGACGACAACCTGGGCATCCCGATGGAGGAGATCGAGTTCTGGAACCGCAACCGCTCGGTGCTCGCGTCCAAGCGTCTCGCGCAGCGTCAGAAGCTGCAGGAGAAGTTCGATCTGCTCGTGCTGCGCGCCACCAAGGAGATGAACGCGTAGAGCCTGATGGGCGTCCGTTCGATAACCGATCAATCAATCCAACCTTCCTTTCACACACACAGTCACCTACCGCAGCACACTCAAGCAACGGAGGGTGTCGTCAATAAGTTTATTTACTAGTCTCACACGTCTACAGCCAAAAGCTCGCAATCTCCTGCTCGAGCGAAGCAATCTCTTGCTCGATGCGCTCCTTGTGTTCGGTGCAACACAACAGCGCGTTCGTCACTTCGGTCCGGTTCTTCTCCAGGAGCTGCTCGTACGAGTCGGTCATCGAAGCAAAACTACACACAAACACACACCACGTTAGCGACCTCAACACATCTCAAGGCTCCACATTTGCATGGGCGACGTACGACTTCTTGAGCTGCTCGAGCTGCTGCCGTGCCAGCACTTCCTCACTCGACAGATCGCCATCATTCAAAATGTTCTCGATCTGCAGCTCCACGTCTTCCGCCGTCGACAGCTTTTGGTTTATAGAGGTCTCGCGGAGCTCCTTCTCGCGCCGGATCGTCTCCTCCAGCTTGCGGACCCTGGACTCCATCACCTGCTCCTCATCATACTCGACCTTGAGCAGCTCGCGGCTCTTCTCCACGTCGGCTTGGAGCTGCAGCACTTCATCGAGCGCGATCTGTGTTCGGTCTTGTCGGTTCTTCTTGAACCGTCCCAACGCCGGGCGAATGTTCTGTTTCAGGTACAAACTGAGCTGCTGGGCAGCCTCCACACCTCCAGTGTGGGCGTCAATCTCGATCTCGTAGTCGACGCCGTGGGCGTTCTTCGCCAGGTTCGGCAGCAGCTTCATTCTCGTGGCCGTGACCGAGTACTGCTGCACATGGGACTCGAGCTTGTCCATTTGCTCAGCGATGAACGTCTCCTGCCGCCAAATGTGGTTCTGCACTTCCTTCTGGCGACCGGCGACTTGCTGACACTGCTCGTTTAGCCGCTGGCGCTCCTTGGAGATCTGCTGGACGTCTTCGGCCGAGAGCTCCTGGTTCTCGATGCGGATCTGCAGGTTGCGGATCTCCACTTGACGCGAAGCCAACTCGTTCTCTTTCTTGCCGCGCTCTTCCTCGCGCTCCTTGATCTTGTGGATGAGCTGCGTCTGGTGGGTCTCCAGTTGGGACACGAGCTTCTTGAACTTGTCCAGATCGCTCGTCAGGTCCGCCTTCTTCGCATTCAGCGTCGGCAGCGACGACTACAACATGAAACACACGATCACCGTCAGTCCTCTAGCCGTCCTCTCCCCTGTAGTTGGATAGCTGACTCACCTTGGCGTTCTTGGCCTGCTCGATGCGCTGGCGCAGCTCCTGGTTGGCTCGCTCCAAATCGGCGCACTCGTCGCGGATCACTTGGTTCTGCGCGTCGTACTTGCTGGCCTCCTGCTGCTCCATGTAGTTGTACTGCTCGTCGTCACCGGCCAAGAACGTGCGGTAGGCGTTGCCCAGGTACTCGAAGAAGCTCTTGTCCACGTTCTCTGACTCGAAGCCGTTCTCGCCCAGCACGACCTCGTCATACTACCACACAAAATCAGTCAGAAATCCCTATGTATCATAACGCAGACAGGCAGACACGTACGCTGAGCAGCTCAATGACCCAGGCGATGGATCCGAGCAGCGCCGGCCACGTGTGGGGGCTTCCCACAGCCACGAGTGCCGTCTTGCTGATGCCGAACGGGTACCGCAGCGTCTTGAACTGCGCCGCGACGTCCTCTTCAAACTTGAGTCCGAACTCGAACGTCGGGTCGATCTGGCGAAACAGAAACTGGATGATATTCGTGAAATCCTTCTTCGACGGGCCCTTGAGGATCTTGGGCGACAGCGCGTGGTCGTACTGGCGCTCGCCCAGAAACTCGATCAGCGCCTGGATGCAGCCGTTCATGAACGTCTTGTCCGTGAGCGGACGCGGGTCCATGCGCGTGCCGCGTGCGTTCGCCATGGACATGCGCGCGCTGCCGTACGTGCTGCTGCGGCGTCCGCTGGGCGGCATGGCGCCCACAGACTGACGCGAGATCGAGTTGCGAGGCATTGGGGCTTGAGAAAGGCGGTTACTACCACCACCAGAAGCTCCATTGAGAGCGGCAGTGGATACGCGTCGCGTGGTGGCGACGCCGATGGATTGGCGCACAGGAGGCGGGGGCTTGGAGGCGCCGACGGAGATGCGTCCGCTGGCGTGGGGGGCAGGCACGCCCATGACCGTGGACCGCGCGTTGAGCTGCGAGGACGAGATGGGGCCGAGCGTCGTGCGGCGCATTGGCGGGTGGGAGGCGAGTCTGCACAGAGACTCAGAGGAGCGGAGAGGCGAGGAGGGGAGGGGAGGGGAGGGGAGAGGAAGAAGAAGATGGCGACGCCTTTCTTGTGTCGTCTGATCCCCTGGATATGGAGCTAGCTTCTTGGTGTCGTGCGTCGGCTGTCTGTCTGGCTTGGGACTAACGGCGGCGGGTCGGGTGAAGAGAACGCCAAGCGCTGAAGTCTAAACCCAGAACCGCGCCCTTTTTGAGGAGGTTCAAAATTCAAAAACGAAGAGGGCGCTGTATTTGGGTGGATAGGAGCGAATCAAACTTAGTCGTAAGTGCGGTTACGAAATGGGATAGCGAACTTAGTGGGTAAGTGCGGTTACAGGATGGTTCATAGAACGTGGATTCCAAAAGTAGGTGTGTAGGCTGGGAATAGCTGTTGAAGTGGTCAGAGGACAAGTCAATCACTGCGCAGGTTTCTCTGACTCCATGCATGCGATGTCCGCCTGCATGCGACGGAGATACAAGCGGCAATGTGCGTGTGGCGGTATACTGCGCGCGGCCATGGGAGCCATTGCGGAAGCGGAGGCGTACTGTAGACTGGCGCAATGAAGCTTAGTTGTCTGCTCTGGTGCGTCGTCCTGCTCGTGGTGTCAACATGGACAGCGCATGCACAAGGTAAGCGAACACAGTCAATGATGTTGATGGGGAGGGATCTTGCGGTGAGAGGCGTGTATGTCAAGAGACAGCGTTTGACTGACGATGGGTTTCGTGTCTCTTTGCTTCACCAGAAGAGGATCAGTTCGCCTTGGACTATACTTTCGCAAAGGACTCGCTGGAAATGCGGCTACTCGAAGACGCAGCCGCTTCTTCCGCTCTCAATTCGATGGTCTCGTCAGAAGAAGACTCCAAGGACAACTCCACCGACTCGGACGCCTCGAACGGAGAGAGCGAACCAGTGGACGAGTACGATCCGACGCCATCAAACGAGACTGTACAGTTCGTCTCGCCACCGACCTCGACCGTGCCAACGCCAGAGCCTTTAGTCGTCCCGACGCCTGTAGCGACGTACGTATCCCGTTCTGAGAGCAGCAGCGGCCACTTGGTCCCGTACTCCATCGCCGGCGGCACGATCATCCTGGTGCTCGCCGCCGCCGTCTTCGCCCTCATCTTCCGGCGGAATCGCGAGTCTGTCCACAAGCCAGAGGGCGACCGCACACTCGCGATGTCGGAGATGTTCCTCTCCAGCCGCTCACGCCAAGAGTCACCACACGCGCAGGTTATGGAGGTGGACGCCGTCCCCCAGGAGCTCCCGGAGAGCTACTCGGGCAGTCGCTACTCGCACGAAGTCCGCGGCAGCAGTGATATCTACCAGGAGTCCAACCTGTCGTCTCCTGGCCCGCGCTTCTCCTACGACTCGGACAGCTACCGGTACTCTGGCGCCACCAGCAGTGGCAACTCGGTGCCCGTGCTCTTCGACGACCCGCCGTCCGCGAGCGAATGCAGCTCGTGCAACGACGCGCCCATTTACGGGAGCGACATCAGCGATCTGTAACCCAATGCTAAAACGTAACCCCCTTTGTCCCCAAAACGAAAATGGCTACAAAAGTGTATACTTCGCTCAAACGTACCCGTGTATACTGATGTGTACCCTGCCTTGGTAACCAGTCACGGAGCGGGTACACAAATGGCTGACTGGCCGGCAGAATAGCAAGGCGGCATTTGAATCCATCATCTTCATCGTCATCTTCACCACGACCGACGCGAGCGTGGCGATTAGGGACTCCAACACATCCACATACACACATAGAACCATGGTGAAGAAGGCGGGTGGACCCAAGAAGGTCTTCTCGGTCGCGGAGCTCGTGGCCAAGGCCGAGTCGCTCGTGGACCAGTGCCAACCGGAGCTCGCGGCGCAGTTCTACGAGCGTGCGCTGGCCAAGGAGCCGGCCAACACGGCGCTGCTGGACGCCGTGGGCGAGCTCCACACGGAGCTGGGCAACCCAGAGCGCGCGGCCGAGGCCTTCCAGAAGAGCATCCAGTTGGCGCCGACGCAGAACCCGAGCAAGTGGCTGTACCTGGCGCAGCTCGTTCCGGGCGAAGAGGCTGAGCGGTTCGCGACGCAGGGCATCACGTACATGCAGCAGGAGCTGGCGCAGGTCGCGGATCCGCAGAGTGATGAGGCCCAGGTCATCAAGAAGCAGATCTGCGAGGCGTACTGCTCGCTCGGTGAGCTGTACATGACGGATCTGTGCTTTGAAGAAGACGCCGAGACGCGCTGTGATAACTACTTCCTGGAGGCCATGAAGTACGACATTGGGTTACCCGAGCCGACGCAGGCGCTGGGTAACCTTCGTCTCACGCAGGCGCGCAAGGAAGAAGAAGAGGGTAACCAGGAGCTCGCGGACCAGCGCCGCGCTGAGGCCATCGCGATGATGCAGGAGACGTACCGTCGGTTGGACGAGAACTGCGACGAGAACACGCTGCCGTCGCTCGAGTTCCGTATCGTCACGGGCAAGCTCTTGATCGAGCTGGAGAAGCACGAGCTCGCGTGCGACGTGCTGGAGGGCGTGATGCAGGAGGACGACGACAACGCCGAGCTCTGGTTCCTCGTGGGTACGTGCTACCGCGCCATGGACGACCTCACGCTGTCGCTCGAGTTCTTTGAGAAGTGTGAGACGCTGCTGAAAAAGCTCAAGCGCGCGATGGGCGGCGAGTTCGATCTCGGCGAGCAGCTCGAGAGCGTCGTGGAGACCATCGTGTCGCTGAAGGAGGCGATCGCAAATCGTCCAGAGGGTGAAGACGACGAAGATGACGACGAGACGGGCGAGGAAAACGACGACGACGCCCAGCACGCGGGCGGCTCGGACGACGTGGACATGGAGGAGTAAGCTAAGATACCATTATAATGTTGATACGATGCGTGTGTATAGAGAGGAACGAACCCGATGTTTGTGTGTGTGTGATACTGTACCTAGGAGACTGTGGCTGTGGTGGACGATGGTGGTGGTGGAGTGTGAGGCAGCAATGACAGCGACAGCACTTTGCCAGCACCGACACCGAACACGACGTGGGTCTCATCAGTCGATAGCACTTGGCTCGTGATCTCGCTGTGGGTCTGCTTCTCGAGCAGCACGTGCTTGTCGCTGAGAGAGAGCGCCGAGTATGAGTATGCCGCATCCGC
This sequence comes from Pythium coloratum, assembly GCA_023337545.1. NCBI lineage: Eukaryota > Oomycota > Peronosporomycetes > Pythiales > Pythiaceae > Pythium > Pythium coloratum. The sequence goes on from JAADXE010000024.1 coordinate 13,920, forward strand.
GTTGCTGACGACGACCTTGGAGTAGCGCATGCAGATGCTCAGCGACGCCATCGGACGTCCACCGTCGAGAGCAGTCGTCGCGAGCCGCGTGCCGTTCAAGTGGAACGCGTACAGCATGGGGGAGCCCAGTCCCATGGACTGCACGACCAATTGGCCGACTGGCGAGAGCGCAAGCGAGATCACGCCGGGTGCCGAAGTGCCTGGGATGGCGTACTGCTGCACGATGGAGCCATCGCTGACGTCGTGGGCCAGGCACTCGTTCGACACGGAGCCACTCACGCAGATACCAAGATCGTCCGAGACCGCGAGGCAGTTCACGGACGATCCGTGGCCCAACAGGACCTGGTCGGCCGCGTAGTCGTTGGCGTGGACGGGACGCGAGCTCTTGGCACCGCGGAAGATCTTGATGGAATCCAGCAGCGTTGACGCGATGTGGGCGACCTTCCACACCGAGATCGTGCCATCGGCCGCACCCAGAGCGAGGAGCGAGCCGTTCGCACTCGTGCGGACGCATTTGACCACCGCATTGTGTTGAAGAAGTCGGTAGAGTAGCGCGCCGTCGCTGGACGAATGGAAACGAGCCGAGAAGTCGTGGTGGCCGACAGAGCAGAACACTGCACCGCTGTTGAGAAAGGCGACGGTCGACTGGCCTTCGTGGTTGAATGACACGAGACGCTTCTCACCGACGATCTTGCGGCTCTTGCGGTCGTGGAGCTCGATGTACTCACTTGAAACGGAAGTCGCTGGTGTCAACGACTTGTCCAGCGCAGCGTCGATTCCAGTGATGGTAGGGGCCAATCCGCCAGTCGGAGGTACCGTCGAAGCCATGGAAGGGGAGCTGCTTGGAGCCTTCAGAGTCTTCGTCGCGGTAGAGGACAAGTCGTTTAGCAGAGGCGTGTGGTGGACCTTGACGCACTTCGTGCCGTAGCGGTGCACAGACAAAAGCCCATGACTGTCGACGCACACCATCGATGAAGTTCCTGGAACCAAGTAGATCATGACGATGGGGTGCTCGTGGGGCAGCTGAAGAAGAGTCAATCGGGCGTCCGGTGACGAGCTGCTGGGGAAAGACTTCGACACTTGGCTGGAGGCAGACGATCTTCCTGGAGACAGCAAGCCACTCTGCTCTTCGCTGATACTCTGGCGTCTGGCTCGAGGCGCGAGACTCAAGCGAGAGGGATGAGGATCTCGAAGAACTTGCGTCGGAGTCTGGCCAAAGTGCGCGATCTGCGCACGCATCGACGACTTGGTGACTGGGTCCGTGATCGAATCCACGTCCACCATGCCTTCGTATGTCAAGTAGAAGTACACGTTGTTGGCCTCAATCGCCGCTTGACCGCGTTGGCTGGAACCGAAGATCAAATCGATCCACTTGTGGATGTGAGCCGATACGTACTCACTCTCAAGAGCCTGTCATCACAGTGAACATCACGTCAGTCTCACTTTCCCACCTCTACAGTCCAGGCACGACTTACCATCAGATTCTTGAGCACGAAGTCCTCTGGGGAGCTTGCCCATGGCGGCAGAACGACGTCAGCTAGAGCGATCCCACTCTGCGTGACTCCGAGATCGAGGTTGTTTCCGTTCTTCAAAAACTCTGGCAAGTAAAACCACTCGGGGGTGAGCTCCTTGACATCGTTGAAGTCGTTCAGGCAGTTTTTCCACGTCTCGAAGACCGAATGGAAGAGCCGATCCGCGTGGTCGAATTTCCCGCCTTGAACGTTTAGCGCGTACGACGTGAACGGCTCCAAGCGAATCAAGTAGTACAGAACGACGCCGATGTTCGAGTAGTGCGTGCCATACCTACAGAAACCAAGAAAGTCAGTCCAATAAACTAAACTCACAGTGGGCACAAAATACAGGGGCCCACGTACATGAACTTCGGGATGTCGGAGTCTTCGAAACCGTGGTACCGATCGAGGAAGAACTTGAGTCGGGACGGCTCCAGTGCACCCATCGGCTTCGAGAGATCGCGGAACGTCGACGCGCGGGACAGATCAAGCGTCGTTGACTCGTAGTCGGCCAGTACCCATGGGAACACGGGGTACTGTGTGAGATCGTTGTACGTTCTCCCGGCGATTGTGTTGAGCCACATGAGGTACTCGAACGTCGAGATCTCGTGGTTCATCCAGCGCACGCTCATGTTGGAGTTTCGGAAGATGCTGCTTGGGTGACGAAGCCGTCGCATTGTCGGGTCGCGACGCAGCAAAAGCGGTTTCCTAGACATGAGCGCTTCGTGGAAGCGCAGAATCTCGTCCATTGAGAGGCTGAAGAAGTAGTTTTTGCGCGTCGAATGGATGAAAATCTCGAGAGCTGTTGGCTTGAGCAGGTATCGTCGACGGTTCACGCTGACGATGTCATCGAGCTTCCACCGCCTGCGCTTGAAGAGGAACCGCCAAGCTGACTCAACGGGGACACCCGGCCTACGCTCTGCAAGAACAGTCTCGTGCTCGTCGATCACACGCTCAGCGATGAACCACAGTTGCGACTCCATCAGCACAAGCTTGCCTGCGACGACGTGCATGTGCCGCACCAAGTTTGCTTCAAATTCCTGTTCTCGTCGCGAGCTTCCGATCGAACCACGCCGAGTTACCTGTCTAATGTCACCATCTCTGCTGTGTCGCGTCGGTTCTTGTCGTGTTGGAGGCGACGGTGGGAAGAGCTCAGGTCCATCGGCACTTGAAGATACAGGAGGTTGGTTTGGCGTGATCACGAGACTCTTTCGAAGCGCGTCATTCGGCTGAGGGTTGTGCTTGGTTCCAGCTTCTCCGTGGGCAGTCGACCCGTCCTTCAGTGCTGAGCTCACATCGTGGACAAACGTCTGCGCGTCCTCCGTGATCACGTCGCGCGCTGTATACAGCGAGTCGACGCCAAACTCGACAGCATCCTTTGCATCTTTCGCGGCTTTGGAGACCACCTCAGTCACTCCCCCGACGACGCTGAGCAGCGATGCACCGAAAGCGGACAGCGAGCCCAACGGCGATGTGGGTCCTGATGCGCGACTGGCTGTGCTCACTTTCGAGCTCGTATCTGGAGCCTGTGGGATTGGAATCGCGGCGGATGGCTGCACTGTGACTGCCGGTGGTGGCACGGCAACCACTTCCTCGACTTCCTTTTCAAATGCGTCGGCCGCTTCAGACGACAAGACGTCGTCCGAGAGATCATCAGCATCCACGATCGCTCGCAAGTCGTCGTCGTCATCGTCGTCATCATCTGAGAGGTCTCCTCCGAACGAGTCACGGTCAGAGCCGACACTTGGACACGAGCGGATGATTGCTGCACGCATCTGGGCATCCGCGATAAAGTCGCTGTAGTCCGACCCTGCATCACTGCGCCACGATTTCTCAACATCAACAGAGGCACCCGTCATCAGCCCGAGACTATCACGAGCACTCTGGAAACGTCTTGGCCCAAGACGGAGGCTAGCGGTTCGCACTCGGTCTTCATTGTGGAGAGATGGATCCGCATACTCGCAGCTGAGGTTTCGAAGTCGATAGTTGTCTCTCACGCGCTTCAGTCGCAGTCTCATGCGCAGACTGTTTTCTCTCGTGTTGATCTTCCACTGAACAACATCACCGGAGCTTGAGATTTCCGAGGATCGCTCCAACGTCGCCGTTGACGACTCGCGTTCACCACCAGACTCGTAGTCCGAATCAACGGGTGGACGCGTGTCTCGCGAAGACTGGATAATGAGCTTGTGTACGCTGCCAGCAAACTTCTCGGCGTCCTGCTTCAAGTTCGAAGGAAGGCCTCGTTCGTCGTCCTGAGCACTCTCGAGCAGCGCAGCATCGGCCGTCGCAGTCGCTTCAACTAGCTCACGCCACAGCAGCTCACATGCCTTGACTTCTTTCACCAGAGTGTCTGCTTCGATCGAGGCATTCTTCTGGATCAAGTAAGGATTGAACTCGGCACCTCGAGTCTCGACAACTCTCATCCAGCGCTTGACGAACGGTGCATTCAGGTTCTCGATTTCACCGTGGATGATGTACTCGAAACAGAAGACATGATGCGACTCGTGCTGCTGCTTCCACAGAGAAAGGAGCTGCTCGAGTTGTTCACTGCCAGCGTAGAACGAGAGGTCAGTTGATGCAATGATCTGTAAACCCTTGGTGGCTTCCGGTGATGCTGATGGGCCGGCTGCATCGCCTGATGACTGCAACCGAAGTGCTGCCGATGCCATCGCGACGACGATTTCCACGAGAGCACTAACCGTCGGAAAGCTCTCTGAGGTGCAGATCTCATCGATCACGACAGCGTGGAGTACATCTAGCGCGTACAAATGCACCATCTCGCGCGGGAGACCAACCTCACGAACTCTGCTTTCGCCGAAAAAGGCCACCACATCAGCCGTGTACGCAGCAAAAGCTTCTGCAATGCTCGCACCAGATGTGGACGGCGCGGAAAACGAAGCGCGGGAATGCGGTGGTGATGCCACCGACGATGCTGATGCAGGAATTTTCATAGGAGTCGCGATGAGCCGCAGCATTTCGAGCATTTTCTTGAAGTTTCCGACCACCGTGACGTTAGTTTCCTTGGCATCATGCGCGAATCGAAGGTGTCGAAGCATCGTTTGGAGCGCTAAAAACCTGGCATGAACTGACGCGGCGACGACAAAGCAGAATATCTCCTTCTCCTCCATCGCAAGGTCATCACCAAAGCTGGCATTTTGCAGCAACTGGCTCTTCATCTCGTCCCAGTTGATCATGTGAAGACGTGGAAGCACTAGGATCCACAGCTCGAATGCCTTGCGACACAGGATCTGGTGCTGACCGCTTGATAGCTTCGCCTTGTCGTCACTGGCTTGGTCCGGTCGTGGAATGTTCGGGATCAACGACACGATTGACGCGACTTGAGAGAGGTTCTCCCACATGAACTCGACATGTTCGGATTGAATCGGCGGAGCTGAGCCTGACGTTTTCGCCTGAGGAGAAACTCGGCGGGTGACTCTCTCTATGATTGATACTGTCAAGCTGCACAAGTCGGCAGGATGTTGTTGATGCGCGAAGAAGAACTCGAGGAAGTGGAGCCAGCCGTTGCGGACATGAAGAATGCTGTACACGAGAACATCGACGATGAGCTGCTTCGCAATCTTGCTCACGAGAGCCTGGCAGCGCGACGGAAATCGATCTTGGATTGTACACGCGATAGCTTTCACCACAGAAGCAGGTTGCTCTGCATTCTGGAACACGCTCAAAGCGAAATCGCAGCCGCGCAGGTCACCGGCTCGACCAATAGCTTGGATCGCATCTAGCTTCGCGCTCACTGTCGAGTGTTCGTCGCTAAGCACAGCGCACGCACTGTTCAGATCGTTCGCATTCATCAAGTGGGAGTCGCTGGTGGTGGTAGACGGCATTGGACTGCTGGCGCGCTGAACGATTCCTCGAAGTTTGCTCAGCCACGGCGGCCACGATCGGATCGCTTCAACTGCAACCTGCCCCGAATTAGGAGACGCTAGCAGCACCTTGATCTCGAAGAGCAAGTGCGACTGGACGGTGAAATCGGCCTCAGTCCCCAGCCCAATTAGAACGATCGGCAGAAACTCGAGGCGCGCGACGTTGATCGAGCGAGTGGAGCTGTTTGAGTTGCTCGACGCGCCACTGCCGTAATAGGAGACGTGCTTCCGACCAACGACTAGGTCCAGGAGAACGTCGCTTGTTGCAACATCAATCGGATACGCCTGATGAGTCGACACGAGAGTGACCATGTCTCGACGCTTCAGCACCACCTTGTCTGAGCAGTACGCCTCGAAGAACTTGAGCGCGTCGAGTCGAACGGGAGGAGCCGGGGAGTTCATCGCATGCCACCACAATCGAAGGGTTCCGTTCGAGAGCTTGCACAGCTTTGCCGTCATGGAAGCACGAAGTTGCGCAGCCGACTCGCTGAGCAGCAGACCCGTGAGGTATGACAGGAGCTCTTGCACCTCGATTCCTTCGCCATCGCGCGCGAACGCCTCCGCGTTCAACTGGTTGCATCGGCGATACATGTGTGAGAGAAGCTGCCTCCACTGGAAAAGATCATCGTCTGGATTTGTTGGAAAGAGGAGCCTGTCGATCAGGTTGGCGATGATCAGCTTTCGAAGGATCGATAACTGTTGCACGGTCTTTCGTCCTCGCTGGTCTTCGGTTGAGTCGTCATCTGATCCAAGCCGTGGCGCGTACACTTGCATGAGCAGATTACAGAAGAATCTGACATCGACCGAGCGGCTGCTCGACGGGGAGATGACGCCGGCTGGAGTCGTTGAGGCCGTTGCGACGATTCCGAGTGCTTCCATCGCACTAGCAGCAGCCGCCATTCCTGGTAATTTCTGCCCAGTGCCTTGCGCGACACGAATGTCGTCGAGTATCTTCAAATACGACGGCAGAACATCTCCCAGTAGCTTGATTTGCGTGTGGAATGGTGCCAGGAACCAGTTTGTGTTGCGGAAGAGCAGTAGCTGGATGTAGTCACTCGCATCGTCGGGCGTAGTCACCACGCGAAGAATACATTCCAGGATCCCTGTCATACTCTCCAGCACTGCAGGCGTCAGGTACTGCGGTGACACGGTCTGGATGAAGTACGCGAGCACTTTTACGCCTTGAAGTCTCAAAAAATGAGCGCGACACGCCACGCTCGACCGCAGGCCCAAGCAAACAAACGCGAGGAGGTCTGCGATTTCGTCTTGCGAAAGCTCATGCTTCGGATGGAAGTCGGCCATTTCGGGTATCTGGTCCAGCAGGAGCAGTAGGAAGCATGCGCTTCCGCCGACAGCGTCCATAACCTGGTGAAGTCCCTGCGTCACAAATGCCTTCGTGCCGGGCTCCATCCAACCGTGACAGTCGTTGCCGCTGACGTCGTAGACGATCCTCTTCTCCGTATCGCAGCTTCTCGCGTCGTAGCTGAAAATGAACCTGGATTTGTCCGAGAGACCCGTGTTTTCGGCGGTGACGGATCCGAGATCGCTCTTCCAGTGTGTCAGCCAGTGGAGTTTCTGGACGTCACTCTCATTCAGCAGCTGCCCAAAGAGTGTCGGGCTCCACATACGTCCTTGGAAGCCAGCTGAGACTGCCGGAATCACGCCGATACAGTTCTGGCCGCCGACCATGCACAGTGGATCTGGATACGACAGGTTGCCATTGAAGATCTGCGTGCCGTCCGCAAACACCGAGACCTTGTCCTTGAACACCATCTTCTTGGCATGGACAATGCAAACGTGGACCCACGCGCGTTCCATCTTGGATCGCCACTCGCCCAGAGGCACGATCGCTTGCTGCATGCTTCCATTGGTTCCGTACATCTTGAGAACGAGGTTGGATCCTTCCAGCATACCCGACACGCCTTGGCCTGTGTTTCCACGGAAGCTGTAGAGTGACACGACAGTGGCGCCAGCGTCGAGCAGCAGGCCGAAGCTAAGCGAGTAGCCCTTCTTGGAGAAGACTGCGTGGGTCGACGGTGCGATGATTCCAGCGTGGACGCCCTTCATTGTAAACACAGCGCGTGGAATCGTCTCATTACCCAGCAGCGACGTCTGCATACGCAGGACCATGCGACGCACTGGAGCACGCGAGACGCGGAGGAAGTCGAAGAGCTGCACCACGTCGGCGGCTATCATCGACGTCTGGCACACGAGCTGCGCGAGTTCTACGAGCCCCGAGCAGACCTCTTCGGCGACCGGCTCCGCTCGATCACCCAGCACTGTGAGCGTTGTCAGCAGCGCCTTGAGCACGGGATTCGCCTTGGATACAGTCGACTGGATGAGCTGCCGCGCCTCGTGGAGCATACTGACGCTTCGCGGCACGACGCGGCGCAAGACGTCGAGCGTCGCGACGAGATCTTCATGCGACTCTTGTTGCCCCAGAACTTCCAGCAGCAGCAAGATGGCGTCACGCAGCGCGAGCACGCGGTCGGGCTCTTCATGGATGCGGTCTAAAGCCTGCGCAGCTATCGACTCTGTATCCGCAAGCAGCATATTGACGCCGCTGCCTCCGCTGCCTCCGCCGCCATCCTCACGATGCGCCATTGTTTGTGCTGTTCTCCGCGGAGAAAGCGTAGTGTGGAAGCCGTTGTTTCACACGATCTTTACACAGAGAGACAATTGAGGCACCTGCACACACGTATGCGTCTCCACTGAGCGCCTGTAGCCTGTGTTGCGCCTGCGACAGCGGTCCGTTTCCTTCCAGGGGCGTCACGCTTCACGCGCGCGAGTTGCTGGGCTGGGCTTCTGCATGGGATGATGCCGGTGGAAGAACAGAGGCAACCGATCTCGCCAAAGTTAACCATGGGTAGTGGAACCGTCGGTATCGGTTTCGTGTTGTTATGTCCGTTACAGTAGTTGACAACCCAAATGGTGAAACTTCAACAAGAGCCTCAGAGAAAGGCGAGAAGATTTATGCAGCTGGATTGGCCAGCACATGCAGGCTCTTGCGGTTCGAGTCAATGCCACGCGAATTCTTGGGGCTGAATACGATAGAGGCGTTGTGAAGCTGCTCGATATCCATCCTAATCATCCAGCAAAAGCTCAGTCAGTCGGAGACAGTGGAGGGGAAGAAAGCGGCAAGAGCTACGCACAGTTGCTTGTTCAGTTCACCGCGTAGATCTAGAATGATCCGAGCGCTTCGCGTCTTGTCGGTCTAGGAGAAACCACACCAGACATCATCAGTATGGTGCAAGCTGAATCAGAGTCAACTCCCTCCACACACGCACCTTCCGTTCGCATCGCTCACTGCCCAGCTCCATCCGCAGCCTCGAGAGCTCTCCGGTTGCGCGCTCGGCCTGGTCAGTTGCTATTGCCAGCTCCCGCTCCAATACCTCACAACACGACAGCGCGTTCTCTAGCCTTGATCGCAGCACCTATGCAAACATCATATTAGCCTACAGACCAAATCAATGCTCAGCAACCATTCTGAACCAACCTGGACTTCCTCAGCTCGCGACGAATGACACATCTCCATCGCGTCCATCTTGTCACGGAGGTCGAAACTCGCTCGCCGTTCTTGCGCCAGTTTTGCTGATAGCATCTCTGCCTGCTCCAATGCTTGGAGCCAAAAGACGCCTCGTAGATGTGCGAGCGACTACAGAAGATACACAGCGTGAGCCTCGGAATCCATACTCACACAGAGGTTCGACACGGAAGACTCACCTTATAGTGGTCGAGATCTGTGCGTGGAGCCTTCGGACTGATCGTCGCCGCGAGCGTCCTCTTCTCAAGCTTCAGGCTTTGTATCAGATTCGCAGCGCGCTGTGCTCTGCAGGTCGGACAGCACTCCTGCCGGACGACCGAGTGCTGCGCGATACGAGCCACTTCTTCCTGCTCCTCGGCCGTGTGCTTAACCGACTGGACTTCAAACTTGAGTTCTATGACCTACATCACCAACAGAACCTCATTAGTTCCTCCGAACAATAGGCATAACTAGAGGCGCAATCTACCTGTTGCTCCCAGCTTGCGCACTTCTGGTGCAGCAACTGCAGTTGTGACTCTTTCGCGGCGAGCTTGGCCAGTAATTGCTGCCAACAGCACATACAGACGCGGTTAGAAGACCATGACGAGAATACAGCAAACGCTACCCACTCACCTGGACTTCATTCCTGGAAATGAGATGATCCGGCGTTGGCTCCGACTGCATGTCTTGTGGATGTCCATCGGACCTGGGAGACGACTCCTCCATCACGCTCTGCTCTAACATCGCTTTCAGCGACTGGACTTGCTCACGCAGCGCGATGTTGTGCTCGACAAGGTCTTGCACTTCCTGCTCGCTTTCGTATACGCTCAATTCGAGCAGCGCCGACTCCAGCTCATGGTCGCGGCGCTTGGCGTCGTGGCGTAGCTGCTCGACGTCGCGCTGCAGCTGGCGCACCTGGTTCGCCGCAGTGAGTCGCGCTGCACGCTCGTGGTCCAGTTGCGCTCGTAGATCCTCCACATCAACCATGACTCGCGTGGCGTTTGGTACTCTAGCTGCTCCCAATATACAGTGTGAGAAGCAAGCTCCTCTCTGAACGGGTGCGTTTCATCTGCAGTTGGTTGGGGCTTCCGTGATTGGGTGTACTGAAGGACACATGTCATTAGGCAAGCTGAGAATTTGATGCACAATGGGTACAATTCAAGTTGGGTGGGAATATTCCGCATTCGAATGCACCGCCGACTGCAATTGGTATCCACTGCTCTCAATGAGAGTAGTGACACATTGAGGACTTTTACAGCGGAGTCCCAGCCTGGGACATCATTACTTTTGGTTCGTTCTCACGACTTCATCCGAATGATTGCAAGACAGATCCCCTTGTGTGATAAATTAGAGAGGCCGTGATTGACGCGTAAGACATTGCGATATCCCGTACATCACCCAAGCTACGACTATGGCCGCGTTGCATGCCTCAGCGATGTTTGGCGAACCGCGTAGGATTACAGAACACGAAAATGGCAATATTTATTGGCCCGCAGTCCGACAATTTCGAAGCAATATTTTTCTCAGCCAATCATATCGATCAAAAATCGACTTTCAGCCAATAGAAATGGATGAGATACGGGGTCAAAACTGATAGATTGTCCGCGTGGATGACGATGCTGGTATCATTCCGTTTGGAATGCTAATGAAGGAATTGACCGATGGCGAACGCCGTGGAGATTCAAGAGGACCCCTTTCATGCTGAGGCGCTCATAGATTACCCAACCCACTCCATTCACGGCAGTCGCGAAGGCTCCGGATCAAAAGACAGGTCCATTCTGCAATTTGCCTTCTCCAGCACAAGCCACCGACCATACCCTCCTTGAAATGAGCCAGCAAAACCTCATGCTCACCTACTTCGGCTTTGGCGGCCGCGCCGAAACCACGCGTCTCACACTCGCGTTCAGTGGTGTCTCTTTCGATGACATCCGTGTCTCGGGACCTGAGTTCAGCGCGCTCAAGCCGACACTGCCGCTGGGACGACTGCCTGTGATGGAAGTCGACGGAGCAACCTACTGCCAGAGCATGGCGATCGCTCGCTATGTGGGTTGGATCACGAACATGTACCCAACCGATGCCCTTGAGGCCTTGAAGGTTGACGAACTGGTGGAGTCGACCATGGACGCTTTCAACAAGTACGTTGAAGTCAACTGGAAGACTCCAGATGAGGCTGAGAAGGCCCAGAAGATCAAGAGCGTCACACACGAAGGTCTGCCGAAGATCGTTGGCTATCTCGAAAGCAAGGTGGAAGGCAAGTTCTTCCTTGATGAGAAGGCCACGATTGCAGACATGTTCCTGTTCGATCTGTACTCGAACGCGATTAAGTCGACCTTCCCAACTTCAAGATCTCTGCGTTCCCGAAGGTGCAAGCGATAATCGACAACGTGGCTGCCAACGCCGGCGTCGCCGCGTATCTCGCAAAGGTTACTGTGTAGGATGCAGACGTACGGTGGACCCACTACTCTCAGCTGTTAGTCTGTGAAGATAAAACTCTTTGATGCGATCTAGATACCCATGGCAACTTGTGCAAGCACGATTAAGAGGAACGCACGATCGTCAGTATGTTATTAAGGGCAGAGCAGATAGCATCAATCGTGGAGGCTCCAAGAACATGTAATACAGTGTCAAAAGGTCGTAATCAAATCGTTCCAATCACAAGAGTTAGGTGCTGTACGCTCATAACGGACAGGATCGATTTCCCAAAATTCTACAATCGTGCATTGATTTCGCTGATTACCACGGTTTCACTGCTCGCAAATTACGCTGCAGCTTCCGGAGAAACTTCAATGCTCACTGCCTCTAAACCAGTCGGATCCAAGTCGGACAGGCACTCCTCAGATCCTCGAGATAGGGTCTACACTGTACGAGCATTGTGCATTTTGCATTCCATCGCAGGTTACTCACTTCTCCAGGACCTCCAATGGACCAGCAGAAGCGCCTCAAGCTCACGTACTTTGACGCTTGGGGCCGTGTTGAGATCACGCGTCTCACACTCGCGTTCAGCGGTGTCTCTTTCGATGACATCCGTGTCTCGGGACCTGAGTTCAGCGCGCTCAAGCCGACACTGCCGCTGGAACAACTGCCGGTGATCGAAGTCGATGGCACGACCTACTGCCAGAGCATGGCGATCGCGCGCTACGTGGGTCGCATCACAGACATGTACTCGGTCGACGCTCTCGAGGCGCTGAAGGTCGACGAGGCGCTCGAGTCGACATTGGAGGTGTTCAACAAATGGCTGGACATTAATTGGAGAATGCCAGAAGCTGAGCGGGCCGACAATATCAAGAGCTACGCTGCCGAAGGTCTGCCGAAGATTGTCGGCTATCTCGAGAAGAAGGTGGCGGGCAAGTTCGTCCTTGGCGACAAGGCCACCATCGCAGACATGTACCTCTTCGCCGTGTACACCCACGCGATCAAACCGACTTTCCCAGACTTCCAGATCTCGGCGTACCCAAAGGTCGAGGCGGTCGTTGCCAACGTGGCTGCCAATGCTGGTGTCGCGGCGTACCTCGCGAAACCTTCCATGTAGGCGAGATGCTGCAAAATCGCCCGCATGACAGCTTGGGGAGGTTCCCAAGCAAAGTTCGTAGGAACCTCGGATACGTAAGTATGAGGCGACGTGAGGATCACGGCAACACAATGACCTAATCACAAAATAAAGCGATGACGGTTCTCCCAGGCGACAAGATTAGCAAGCACAATTCGAGTTGATGGTGTCGTGATGCACTTGTGATTAGAGAGCACGAGAGTGCATGCTGCCAACCACAAGCACTACTAGAAGTTCCCTAGGCAACAGATTCGGACGCATTCGTATCGATCAGGAAATGTTTATTGTTGACCTAGCACGGATGAGCCCCCGTTGCTTGTTTGGTCTGTGCAACCACGCAGTCTCATCACGTCGTCTCCATTCGCAAACGCTAGTGGTTGTCCAAGCACGACTCGTAGACTCGTCGGCATGAGTCTCCAGCTTTGCACATTCGCAAGCACTGCAACTTGCAGTACAGTATGCAAGCATCGGCATTCCTACTAAATCAGTGGATAAAGCCATAAGTTCATCAAACAACTGATTTAGCAATATATCTAGTTAATGTTGCGGTTACGAATATTTTAGGTCTCAGTCTCAGTCTCAGATGAAGACCATCCAGTAATCACAAAGTGGATTTCAACCAATAGAAATCGTTCAATCTGTCCACCTCTTCGATTGAAGAGCTCATCTCCCCGATGACGCAATCCACCAGCCCTTCCAATCGTCGTGGAATGCTGAAGAGATCCAAGGACGACAGGTTGTCTGCAACGCCGACTTGATGCCGTACACCCCGTGACGAGGCACTGGGAGTCTCCCTACACACAACGTGTGGCTCGCAGAGAGCGCTGCCTTGCTGCCTTCTAGCCGCCGGCTTGGTGCAGACTTCTTCTCTAACCTCACTTTGCAATTTGCCTTCCAATGCCCAAGGCCTCCAATCCCCCGCATCCATCCGACAACATGAGCCAACCACAGGTGAAGGTGACCTACTTCGACTTCGGCGGCCGCGCTGAGATCACGCGCCTCACGCTCGCCTTCGGCGGCGTCGCTTTCAACGACAACCGCATCTCGGGCCCAGAGTTCGGTGCGCTCAAGCCAACGCTTCCGCTCGGCCAGCTCCCAGTGATGGAAGTCGACGGCGTGACGTACTGCCAGAGCATGGCCATGGCTCGCTACGCCGGTCGTGTTGCTGGTATGTACCCGACTGATGCCCTTGATGCGCTCAAGGTCGACACCGTCGTCGAGACGCTTCTCGATGCGCTGAACAAGTACATCGAGATCAACTGGAAGACCCCAGACGAGGCCGAGAAGGCCGAGAAGATCAAGAGCTTCACGAACGAAGGTCTGCCGAAGATCTTCGGCTTCCTCGAGAAGCACGTCCAGGGCAAGTTCTTCCTTGGCGAGAAGGCCACGATCGCGGACATGTTCCTGTTCGACTTGTACTCGAACGCCATCAAGTCAACGTTCCCAGACTTCAAGATCTCGGCGTTCCCTAAGGTCGAGGCCATCCTCGCCAACGTTGCCGCCAACGCCGGCGTCGCCGCGTACCTTGCCAAGCACGCCAAGTAAACTCTTTTTGTACCGTACACCATATACACAACGTTGATTCCTTGACTCCTCCCATTTTGTACACTCCCTGTGTGTAAATCACATCCACGTCGACGTCACACTTCTGCTGATGACTCGTATCCTTCGGTCTCCAACACCAGAAAGAGAGGAAAGTGTCTCTCTCGAACATGATTCACAAAGGCAAAGAACGGCAAACACCGTACAATAATATGGCTATGTATTCGTAGGATTGGTCACATACAGAAGGAGCTACACAGACTCGGCGCTTACTTGGCGTGCTTGGCGAGGTACGTGGCAACGTTCGGGTGGGTCTTGACGGCCTCGACGATGGCCTGGATCTTTGGGAACGCCGACACCTGGAAGTCCTTGAACATGGCAAGGCCGTTCGTGGTGAAGTCGAAGAGCTGGACATCCGCCGAGCTCATCTTGTCGCCGAGCAGGAACTTACCGGCGATCATCTTCTCAATGAAGCCGTAGGTTTTTGGCAGACTCTCCTCGACGAACTTCTTGGTCTTCTCGGCCTTGACGGCCTCGTCCTTGGTGACCCACAAGATGTCCACCATGGTGGTGACCGCGTCGTTGAGCGTCTCCGACACAGTGTCGACCTTGAGGGCCTCAAGCGCATCGGCCGGGTAGAGACCGCTGACGTGGCCGGCGTAACGAGCCATGGCCATGCTCTGCGGGTAGACGGCACCGTCGACGCTGACCACAGGGAGCTGGCCGAGCGGCAGCGTCGGCTTGAGCGCTGGGAACTCAGCGTGCTGGATACGCTCGTCCTCGAACTGGACGCCGCCGACGGCGAGCAGCAGACGCGTGAGCTCGGCGCGGCCGGTGCCGTCGAAGTAGGTGACCTTGATCGAAGGGCTCATTGTGTTGGGAAGGGAGGAAGAGGGCTTGAGTGTCGCGTGCGAGGCAAATTTGCGAATGAAAGCTCCCGCATTCGAGAAGCAAGAGGGACGGACGCACGCGCGCGACTCGAATGGTTGCAGAGGCTGCTGGAGAGCGGGAGCCCACCACCGGGCAACACGTATCCTGCCTTTCCGTGCAGGTGGCTATTTCTTTTCATTGGCTGAAATGGTGAAAGTGCACAATGCCCGTAAGCAAATCTGGAGCTCATCATCCAGGCAGCCAGACGGACGGCAACGTCGAGAGAAAGGAAAGATGATTCGAGAAGACACGATGGCGACAGTATGCTCACAATAGATACACGCATGCTGCAGCAGGAAAAGCCCGTGGATAACACAGTTCATGCACACACACCCTTCTGTTGTCGCACCATTAATTCATCAGCTGGTATGCGTATTGCTGATACCCGTCTCAAGGGCTGGAAACGAGGAGCTACTATGCCAAGTACGCGGCGATGCCTTTGTTGGCCTTGACGCCTGCAATGAGCTTTGCGATCTTTGGGTATGGCGATAAGTCAAAGTCCGGGAAGCCCGCTCGGATCGAGTTCTTCTCGATGTCGTAGACCGCAATGTCGGCCAGCGAGAGCTTCTCGCCGTAGAGGAACGTGCCTGCGAGCGACTTCTCCACGAAGCGAAAGGACGTTGGCAGCGTCACGTCAAAGAGCTTCTTGGTCTTGATGGCCTTGGTGGCTTCATCGTTCAAGCCCCAGCGGATGTCGCCGACGGCGTTGCGAATGTCCGCGACGGTCTCCAGAACGGCGTCCAGCTTGAGTGCCTCCAGTGGGTCCTCTGGGTACAAGCCACCGAGTTTCGCAGCGTAGCGTGCGATCGCGAGGCTCTGCGGGTACGTGTGGTCGTCCACGTCCAGCACGGGCAGCTGCCCGAGAGGCATCTTGGGCTTCAGCTCGCACGTGGCGAAGTCGTCTTCGCCGACGCTCGTGCGGTGGTCGTTGAAGGCGATGCCGCCGGCGACGAACGTCAGGCGGCTCAGCTCGGCGCGGCCCGGGATGTTGAAGTACGTGAGCTTGAGCTGCGGTGCCATGGTGCACTAGAGGACTCGATAGGAGAGATGCTGGGAAATTAACGTTTGAGGCCACCAACGGGCGAGTTGAACGATGGAGCTCTCTGCTGAGGAGATGCGTCTACGGATGAGGAATGTTGGTAGAGACCCTTTTGCATGGATACATCCCATCATCATTGATGATGGGTCAGTGGTCCATAGTGGAGAGGCCACGACCACATGAGAGTTCTTCTGGCTGTGGCAAGAATCGCGTGAACATACTGAGTGAGTGAATGGCATGCAAACGCGTTGGGGGTGTATTATCTACTGCTTCATCCACAAGCCTAGCCTGTACTACGTAGTATTCGGACATTTAGTTGGCCAGGTAGGCGGCTACGCGCTCGTTGGCCTTGACGCCAGCGACGAGAGTCTCAAGCTTGGCATACTTGGCGAGATCAAAATCAGGGAACGTCACCTTGAGCGAGTTCTCGATCACGTTGAACACGGCCAAGTCAGCAAGCGAGAGCTTGTCGCCGAGCAGGAACGGGCCGACGAGCGACTTCTCGACGAAGCCAAACAGCTTTGGCAGGGTCTCCTCGAGCAGCGCCTTGGTCTTCTCGGCCTTGACGGCCTCGTCCTTGATGCGCCAACGAATCTCACCGGCGGCAGAGCCAATGTCCGCAAGCGTCTCGATCACCGAGTCGATCTTGAGCGCCTCCAGCGCGTCCGTTGGGTACAGCCCGCTGAGACGACCGGCGTAGCGCGCGAGGGCCGCACTCTGCGGGTACGTCGTGCCGTCCACGTCGAGCACTGGCACCTGGCCTAGCGGAAGCTTCGGCTTGAGCTCACCAAAGGCAGCGTGGTCGATGCGGTTGTCATCGAACGCGATGCCGCCGGCGACGAACGTCAGGCGGATGAGCTCGGCGCGGCCAGGGCCGTTGAAGTACGTGAGCTTTGGCTGGGACATGGTGTTGCTGGGGAGGGAGGGAGACAGAGGAGATTCCGGAATGAACGGAAGGATGCGCCCGCTTCAGGACGGAGGGGTTTCCATGGACCCTCTCTCTTCATGAGAGAGGGAAAGCGCTGTGGACGAAGAGCGCAGTCATCTCCTCCTCCTTCACGCCGCAACCGGCAGGTGATTCATCATCCGCCCATGTCATCGCGATGGTGTTGTTCGATTGGTCTTTTTGGTCACGTCGATGGATGCGATTGGAGGAAAATGCTTCCTGATGTGGGATGCTTCAACCTCAAGATCCACGACCTTCGAGAACAAGACTGCACCATCCAACATGGAGGTGTCAGGCACACTTGCATTGGCTTCATGGTGTCTCCCTCCCCTCTACGAAGCGGAATATCTGCGCTGCATTCATCGGTCGATGTAGATCTTCTCGGTGGCGATGTCCGTCGGTTCGAGCACAGGGTAGATAGCGTCCGCCGAGAAGTCGAGCTGCCGGAAATGCGAGTCGTCGGTGGTCATCCCCAAGTGTGGATAGAGACGCTATGAGGCAAAATGCAGTGTGGTGGTTAGTGGTTGCTGAAGAAGCAGGAGAAGCAGGAGAAGAAGACCGATGCGACGTACGTGGCGCAGGTCGGAAACGCTGGCTTGGCGGGTCTCTTGGTCGCGCCAGATGAACTCCTGGCCGAACTCGTGGTAGTAGCGCGTGTCAATGAGCTGCACGCACTGTCGGAAAACACACCATAAGCGAGCGGTGGTCAGTAGACGCCCAGACAAAAGCTGAATGGCACACTAGAGTTAACGACAAACCTTTCCGTCCACGCGGCAGTAGTAGCGGCACAGCACGAGGAACCCAAACTCCATCACACGCTGCAACACCAGACGTGAGCTCTCTCTCTCTACGAAGCCAGGTATTCACAAAGACATCCATCCACTCACCACTTTCGCTTCCAGGTAGATCTCGCCCAGGTCGCGCACATCATCTACATTCCCCCACAGTCAATCCACGCGAGCAGTGCCTTCCAGGAACCTGAATATGGCGTCGTACCTTCAAACAGCAGCACGTGGTCGTAGTACAAGATCTTCACGTGCTGCATGAGTTTGTCCAGCGGGAGTCGCTCATCCGTGGGCTCCACGACGACCTCCTGAAGCGTGGCTTCATCACCAGCACCGTCCCATTTCTCGACGCTTCCGCGGTAGTTCGAGCTACAGTCCCACAGCAGCAGCAGCCTCCCTCAGCATCTCCATCCGTCCGTCCGTCTGTGCGGACGCGTGGCCGTCCCATGGCGTTGGGATCCTTCGCGTCTTATTCCTAATCCACGAAAAGCTACGAGACGAACGTACCGGTACGTGAAGTCGAATCTCGTATGGTCCCAGTGCGCGCTGGATCGCACATCAGCGTAGCCATTTTCCCATGCATAGTCAGAAAGGTACAACACACACGTCATCCACACGACTGAGATAGAGTCTCCCACACTGTGAGGGGTGAATCCATTGCGGAAAAGAGCCATGTGTGGTCTGTCTCTTTCGTTTTCACAAACGACCGTCCAACAAAACTCACCCTGCGTTGCTGGCCCACAACTTCAAGGCCGGCACGGCTTGGAATCGGATCTTCAAGTGCAGACGCTGCTGTTGCTGCACGTGCAGCTCCATCGCGTTCTGGGCAAACACCATCTCAGGCAGTGGGATGGAGACGGGCAGCTGCAGCTCGTCGTGCGCGAGCGCCTCGCGCTGCGTCGAGCTCATGGCACCAGCATGGCGCGTCATGAATCTCCAGCCGCGCACGTCCAGCGTAGATTCAGTGGGAGGTTTCACTGCCATCGGATTTGGATTTGCTGGACTGGAAGCTGCGTGGGGAAGTGGTGGAGGTGGCTCCATGTCCATTTGACTGTCGCAGGTCGGCTCGGCCGTGTGTAGTCCGATCGTGGATGGCTTCGCTCGTGTGGAAGGAGCGTTCGAAGCAGCAGCCGTCGAAGATCGCCACGCACGTATGTGAGCCGGTCTGTCTGTCTCTCTGGATTGCACGCTCTCTCTCAATCAGCGGCTCTTTCGATAGAAGATCGGAGACGTGTGGTCCACGCCAGTGCATCCAGGTTCAAGTGGAAAGCTGGCGAAATGGATGGAATCAGCGTTGCGGATTGCGATCTCGTTGCGCCAGCGGCAACTTGAGCAGGAGGCGGCGCAGCTGGAGACGAACGTCAACGCCGCCTTCGGATTGGTCTGTGGCGCTTGGACGCTGAACATCCCCGGGGATGGGGGATCGATTCCCTTCCGACGTGAGGATACCCGGGCAGCATACTGTACCCTAATGCATTACGGGAGTCGGATTGACTGGTTGAAAGACGCCCTCTCAAGCTCAAGCTCAAGCGGCAGCTTCAAGTTCAAGCGGCCACGGACACCATCGGTTTCGAGCGGGAATCAAATACGCGAGCGCACCAACTGCCTCGAGCAAGCACTGGGCAGGCAGGCATCCGTCTACAGTAGGGTGTATTGTAGCCAGCCAAGTCCCATGGACGTAAAGTATCCATGGAGTTTATTTTTTTCGATTGTGGCTTGGTGCTCTGTCGCAAGGATCCCAACTCAACTTGGGTTACAATTTTTCCAAGATGGCCGATTCGGAACCAACCGGCACTGTAGCCAAATCAACTCTGGTCGGTTTCCTGGAGAAGTCAACTGGATCATCTGGAGCCAATCAGGCTGGTTCTCCAACTTCAAGCGGTGTGTCGCCGTTGTCACATTTCACTTCCCGACCCCCTGGTCTCAGTTTGTAGCTATTGCACTAACCAATCAGAATCCTCGATTTAGTGGCGGCGGATTGGGTGGACCAATGAGGTTCGTCCACAGCACTCTTTCATGGCATCGTAGCTTGAGAGTTGCCATCCAGATCTCCGTCCGAGATGGCTCCATCTTTGCATTGGCAAGCAAATCACGCGACTCTTTCAAGGATGGAGACCACCAGAGAAGAAAGTCGCCTCCTCCAGATCGGAGTCGGCAGGATGGTCGTGTCTCCACGCTCCTCCAGTCTCCAGCGATGTGAGGTATACTGACCGGTACAGTACCGTAGCTTTCCGTAGTACCCGTAGGATTTCGTGAGAGAATTGGCGAGATGAAGTTGCCGTTCTTGCAGTACATTTCGTTCTTCATGCGACTGGACTGACTGCTGCTGGCGTGGCTGATCCTGCCAGAATTGGGATGGCTACGTACCAACTAAAGAGTGCTCTGCGTGGAGCACAGATCAACTATTTTTGATTCTACTTCGTGGGTTTGTTTGGTTTGTTGCGATCGCATGAAGAGCAACTCCGGATCTACACAGAACAGTCCGCCGGCAACGAAGTTGATCTGGAATTGAAATAGAGTGTTGGGTCACCACCAACAAAACAGTCTGTGCTGGTGCGAGCACGGTCGTGTGAATTCACAGCAGCCAGACAACCCTTGATCTGACCCGCGCACCGCTCCAGCTGGATGAACTTGACAAAACCCCAAGATATCCGGACCTCACTCAAATCAATTACTTCCGCTTTAGCTATACGACCCGTACAAAACAGATACTAGACACATTTTTTTCATCCGAGATAAGGTTTCTCGTGCTGGTCCGACAGCATTAACGGCTCCCTGTTGCCGTGTCATGCAGCAGGGGTAGGGCTTATTTTCTTTGGCGTTTTTTTCCGGAGCTTACCGCCTGTCTGTTGGCGGTTGAGTTTGGTCTGTGTGGGTTTGCTGTGGGTGTTCTTTTTGGTTTGGTTTTTGTTGGCTTTTTGTCGCGGTTCATTTCGCCCTTCACGTGCACTGTGGTGCTGACTGGAAGCCGCGTGTGTGTTTTTATTCGCCACCTGCCGGCCGCCGGCTTCCCTTTTCTTTTCCCCTCCCCTTCCTCACCCGCGACGCCGCCGTCCGGAGTCGCGAGTCCAAGTCTACGCGCCTGGCACTCTGGACAGGTGCACGTCATTCCCACGGCCCACGTCTCCACGTTTTGTTGGCGTTTTGGCTCACGCGACAACCGGACCAGCACCCGCACACTTGGGATTGCCGCCTGCAAGCGACAGCTTCTCCCGCGTCCATCTTGTCCATATCCAGAGCTCTCTGTGCGTGAGGCCAAGCATCCGACGAGGACGCTCTGCACTGCCCCGCATTGTACAGCTCCAGCTGCACACGCACGTGCGACTCCCACATCAATCCGCGTGGTAGAGGCTTCGCGAGACCCCACCGAAGTAAAGTTACACCACCACCAACAAAACGCGAGCCTCCATCACCAACGCCAACGCGTCGTCGACAATAATGGGGGAATGCAGCGTCGTCGTGTCGCGCAACGTATTCGCGCGCCTGCCGTCGTATAACCCGTTCGTGGGCACATTCCACCATGCGCCAAGGTACGCACACGCATCCAATTCTTCCGTGTGTAAATGTCCATTTAACTAACTATTTGTATCTATGTATATAGTGCTGGCAACCGCGGCGCGATTTACTTTTCCGGCGACATCGTGGGCATGTCGGAGCTGGAAGAGCGCAAGAAGTTCCGCCACAACCCGCTCACGGGCACGTTCCACTCGCTTCCTGGCTACTACGATCCTCTCCACCGCCTGAGCCAGTTCCGCCAGGACGACGACGCCGACCAGCTGAGCCACTGCGACACGGACTCTGTGCGCTCGTTCATCGCCGTGGACTTGGCGGACGGCGACGACTGCGACGCGTCCATGGCCATCGGCCAGCCCAAGTCCATGTCGCGCATGTACAGCGACTCCAACTTCACGGGCCACGGCGACGTGAGCCAGCGGCCGCGCCGCTTCAGCGACTCGGACGCCGAGTCGCTGTACACGGCCAACCAGACGCCAGCGCCGCCGTCGCACCACACGCTGCAGCACGGCGAGTCGTACGACTCGGACGCGTCCAACCAGAAGCGAGAGGACGCCAAGACCACCAAGACGGCGTCGCCTGCACGCACGCGGTCCAAGACGCTGCCCCACAAGAGCCTCCAGGTGATCATCAACGACCCCGCGGACCAGGACGACAACACAGTAGCGCCAGCGAAGCGCAAGTCGTCGTCGGGATCGGCCAACAGCACGGAGAGTGACTCGTCGTCGTCGGCCGAGGCTTTCGTGCACTCGCTCGACCGGGCAGACCAGCTCCGCACGATGTCGTCCCACGAGCTCAGTGAAGGCTTCATCTCGACGGGCAAGGGCATCTTCCGGAAAGTCGGGCTTCGACACAGCAACCACGAGCGAGAACGGCTCAGTGACTCGTCCAGGGACCGCCACCACACCAAGCCGAGCTCTCCTGCGCGCACGGGCTCGCCTGTGGTCCACTGGCTCAATGATGATACGGAGCACGAGTGTGCCGAGGAGTACACGCAGGCAGCACCGCGTGTGCCGCTGAACCCGTTCGTGGCGCGCCGACTCACGGACGGAGACGAGATCCGCATCATGGCTGTCCACCGCCACAACGCTCCTCGTGAGTCTGTGCACGTGATTAACGGCGGCTACGACACGGATGAAGAGACGGCGTCGCACCCGAAGCCGTACTTCATCCACGAAAACGCCGTGACCGACAAGTACGAGCTGTGTGGTGCCGACCAGCTCGGTGATGGATCGTACGCTGTCGTGAAGCCGGCTATCCGCCGTGAAAATGGAAAGGAAGTCGCCATCAAGCAGATCCACAAGCGCTACCTGACGACCGAAGCGTCCAAGCTTGGCGTCGAGCGTGAGATCGAGATCCACCTTCGTCTTAAGCACCGCAACATCGTCCGTCTCCACGAAGTGTACGAGACAGACGACTTTTTGTACCTGGTCATGGCCAAGGCCAAGAAGGGCAACCTCAAGCAGTTGATGCAGCGCAAGCGCCGGCTATCCGAAGCTCTCGCCGCAAAGATGGCGCAGCAGATCGTGCGGGCAGTGTTCTTCCTCCACGACTCGGGCGTGCTCCACTGTGACCTGAAGCCAGAGAACATTTTGCTGACGGACGCGAGATCGACGAACCAGGACTCGAACGACGCCAGCTCGCCCACAACCGGTCGCCGCGGCTCGCTCAACACGGCGTTGGATCCACACGCCGACGTGAAAGTGTGTGATCTCCAGGTGGAGCTCTGCGACTTCGGTCTCTCGGTGAAGGTGCCGGACGTGCGCTTCTACAAGCTCACGGGCGACGTCCACAAGGTGCCGTTCACGGGGCTGACGGGAACTCCGGGCTACATTGCGCCAGAGCAGTTGCTGCAGCAGTCGTATGGCAAGCCCGTGGATATGTGGAGCGTGGGTATCGTCATCTACGAGATGCTGACGGGCTACCAGCCCTTCTACCCTCCGCACGCGTGCATTGATGAGAAGGCCGACTTCAACGACCGAGTATGGAAGAACATCAGCGCCCAGGCGAAGGACCTTGTCATGGGCCTGCTAGAGAGCGACCCGAGCAAGCGCCTCACTGCCGCTGACGCGCTGTCGCACGACTGGTTCGACACGGCGACGTTTGCCATTTAGAGAACGTGGCGCCCCTTATATTCCAGCGCAAGCTGAGACGTCGACGCCCACTGTAGATGTGAAGAAATGAAGAAATGCACCCATTGACGCGGCAAGCCAATGGCTGTGTGCGTGTGAACGGTATGGATTAGATGGATGCAAGTCAAAACGATATTGGTGGGTCAAGCCACGCATAAATGAGGACACAGTACTCCCGTAGATATAAACCAAAAGACAATAGATGAGTCCACCACAACGTCAACTCCACAGGCGTTTGTTTTGCCTTCAACAACAAGAGCTTTTCACATGACGAGATCATCTTCCGGTCATCGCTTGGGCTTCTTGGTTCCTTTCTGGTCGACCCACTCGAAGAACTCGCAACGTGCGTCCGGGTGGCCCTTCTCGCCCTACAGGACCACACAAAAAATATGTGAGCATCAGCACTTCCTCTGTATCAGGTGCTGTGCGAAGTCTTCCTTACCGCTGGTCGCGTACACACGTAGAACTTTCGGCCCCAGTTCTCGTTGACCTTGAGCACCGTCCGTAGTACTGTGGCCTCTCCGCAGTGGCACAGAGGGGTCTTTGGTGCTCGCCCACTCAGCACTTGCTTCCACTTGCTCTGCTCTTCTTCGGCCAATCGCTTCTTGGAGCCCAGGAACGAGTCCCACACGGTCTGGTCGATCGATTCAGAGACTGCGGTTGTTGATGTTGTCGTAGGAACGTTTTCACGGCCAGGGTGTGGAGAGGCTCGGTCTGAAGTAGTGGAGGCTGCCTTCGGCTGGCCGAAGAAGGACTTGATGGATCGCTGAGCCGATGAAGCGGTGGCCTTGGACTTGTTGCTGAGCTTGAACTTGGACTGCTGGCTCGATGACTGGCTTGATAACTGTGAGGCAAACGCCTTGCCATCCACGTCGTCCACGCCGTCGTCGCTTCCCTCGCTTCGCTGGACGAAAAACGACTTTAAGCTCTGTTGTTTACCGGCAAACTCGGTGTAGAACTTGGCACAGAGCGCCGCTGTCTTGGGCTCCACGCCATTCGACTCGTCGAACTGGACGACGAGATTGCAGGCGACTGGACAGTGGTCCGAACCCATTTGATCCGGAAGGATGCTACAAGACGATACTCATCAGGCTGAGGGTTTTGCGTGGTGGAGCAGATTGTTCATGCTGTAGCGTACCTGCACGATCGAACGGAATCCTCAAACAGTTCGCGGTCGACGAGAATATAGTCGATGCGGGTGCCGTAGTTGGTCTGTCGTGACGCTGTGACCATGTTCCAACACTAAGGACACCACACAGACCAGTCACATTCCATCACACGCGTAGGGATCTCAAGCGATGACGACTTACAGTGTAGGCTTTAGCTTCGTTCGGGTGGAAATGGCGGAAGGAATCCACGAGGCGCTGGTCGTTGGACGTGCCTGCGTCTGCGTTGGCCTCCACGGTCTCAGCTGGTAGGGAGCTGGTGACGAAGCCGTCCATCCAAAGACGACACGGATGGTCGCCGAAAGGACTGCCGTCCTCACGCGGGCCAGGATCACAGTGGTCGATTTCGCGGTGGGAAATGTTAATGTCGCCCTGACAACACACGCCACGAAGCTGTCAGCGCAGGAGCTCACCTATACCAACTCATACCTTCCCAGTCCATACCACGACAATAACTCGCCGCCCGGCTTGCTGCAGAGCCTTCACACGGTCTTCCAGCAGCTCGTGGAACGCGAGCTTGTAGTCGAGACGCTCCAGATTCCGCACCGCCGGACAGTACACGTTGATGAGCACGAATGCCTGGTGGTCGGTGATCACGCAGCGGCCTTCCGACTCGAGCTCATTCAAGAGCTTCTGCGATACCTAGCAACGCGGACCACATTCCGAATCAGGATAGAGGCTACGCGTTGGCAGTAGTAGAGTATCATAAGCGGACCTCGTGATGCTTCGTGCCAATGTAGCCGATGGCGTCGTCGATCGGCCACATTCCTGTCAATCCTTCCTCCGCCGCCACTGTGGGTACCAAGCCGATTCGGCAATACGTCACGACGCCAGAGTACCCACCGCGCACGCGGCAGAACGAGTAGAACGCATCGTAGCCTGCAATACAAGAGCGCATGCGTCAGCAGCATAGTTAAACGCCTGACTCAGACAGAGTTGCCGTACCGTGCGGCCGCACGAGGTCCTCCTCCAGCTCCGAGCGCGTCATCTTGGTCTCCTGGAAGCACAGGATATCGGCGCTCAGACTGTCCAGCAGCTCCGCCAAGTTCTTCTTCTTAAGACGCTGCACACACGCGCGCAGGCCGTTCACGTTCCAGGTCAGGAGCCGAACATCGCCGATCATATTGGCATTCCCATCATTTGAAAATGAGCTCTCCGCAATTTTTTATTGCAATTTCTGAGACTGAATACTATACTGTCACAAGCGTATAAAGTACGAATGTAATATTTAGCCAATCAGACTCGAGAAAATCTGGCCAATCACAGCGTTTGGCGCCAAGTGGAGCTGCTCACTGAAAAAGCCGCGCTGCCCGCAAGACGGACTCAAGCACGAACAAAGGGACGGCAACAATCATGGCGCTCAAGATCGAACATGACGCGGACGCCATCCGCGAGGCCTTCGGGGCGTCGAACCTGGAGGTCGTGAGCGACGCCATCCACACGTGTATCGCGATCTGCGCCGAGTTTGCGCTCACGGCCGACGAGCTCGCGGCGCGCTACGACGCGTACTCGATGAACCACCAGGTGAGCGGCGACGTGGACGTGGACAAGCTCACGGTGTTCCGCTCCAAGATCGCCCAGGAGAAGTCCAAGAGCAAAGACAATGGTGCGTCTGGAGGCGCGTCGGCCAGTGTGAGTGCCTCGCAGAAGCGCAAGCACGGCAAGATCAGCGGCACGCCCGTGATCAAGCGCGAGATCAAGACCGAGAGCCAGGACACCATGAGCGCGCTGTACAACATGAAGTCGCCTGACGGGAAGCACCCGTCAAAGTCGTTTGCGAGTCCACCAGGCACGAAGGTGCCGCGCACGTCGTCTGCGATGTTCTCGCCGTCGTCCATGCAGTCGCCTCCTGGCAGCAGCAGCTACGAGAACCGATCGGACGCCGGCAAGACGGTGACCGAGTTCAACGCGCACTTGAAGAAAGAGCTGGTGATCCTGGAGGAAGCTGCTAGCATCAGCAACGGCGCGTCGTCGTCGTCGAACGTGGCGATCCGCGTGCCGTTTACGGACCGCAACATGAAGCCAAACGCCGAGTTCATGTACACGCCGCTGTTTGAGCGTGCGCTCGCGCTCGACGAGCAGCTCGAAGAGTACGAGGAGCTGGTTAAGACGCAGAACCAGCTAGAATCGCTGGGTCAGATCGGAGATCCATCGCCTTCTGTGGTGACTGTGGTCGGCAGAATCGTGTGCGAAGCCGCTGAAGGAAAGCTGAACCCGAGCGTCGTGCAGCTGGAAGGATCACGCAAGTCGTGCGGTGGCCAGCGCGTGCTGTTGGACCTGAGCGGCGTCCCGAACCTCCAAGTCTTCCCCGGAAAGGTATGTAGATTCTGGTGGATGGCTCGACTTTCTTTGCTGATACTTACTTGTGGTAATGTGGAGTAGATTGTGGCAGTCGAAGGCGTGTTTGAAGACGCGCGCAACCCAATGATCGTCAAGCGATTCCTGGATCCTCTTCCAGCACCAATGCCATCCACCGAGAAGGCTCAGCTTGAGTCGATCCAGGTGGACAACGGCCAAGCTCGGCCCGTGCGCGTGGTCACGGCGTGCGGTCCGTTCACGACCACGAGCAACATTTCGTACTCGCCGCTGGCCGATCTGCTCCTGGTGGCCAAGGAGCAGAAGCCCGATGTCCTAGTCCTGGTGAGTGAACCTGGCACTCTATCATATTTTGATGGACAGTAGGGCTGATCCTTCAAGTGTGTAGGTTGGTCCGTTCATCGACAGCTCGCACGCTAGCTTCCAGGAAGGTCTCGTCGAGTATGACGGCATGATGCTCGCATTCGAGGATATCTTTCTGTTCAAAGGTATGGCTCTGTACATGACAGACTGAGGAAATGCGTTTTCTCATCTTCCATATTCTTGTCTGTGTAGTCATGGCGGCTCTGGACAGCGTATTGGAAGCCCACCCGAGCCTGCAGATCGTCATGGTGCCTTCGTTGCGCGACGCCCACCACCAATACGTGTACCCGCAGCCTCCGTTCGACAAGAAGAAGGCGTGCGAGGCACTGGGAGCGCCAGAGTACGCGAAGCGAGTGCACATGATGTCTAACCCGTGCACGTTCAGTGTGAACGGCGTGGTCGTTGGCGTCTCCGCACTGGACATCGTCATGCATCTGAGCTCCAATGAGCTCCACAGGTACGCACCCACTCTCCCTTCCAACTACTTGTCACGTCTAGTGACCGTCGTCCTCACGCACCGTTGTTATGGTTTGTAGAGCGCAAGGCGCAGCCCAAAACCGACTACTTCGTCTCTGCCAACAGGTCGTCGACCAGCGCAGGTGCGTGACTCATCCCCTCTCCTCTATATACTGTGGTGTACTGACTAGAGTCTTGTTGTTTCAGTTACTATCCGCTCTTCCCACCGCCGCCAAACTCGGAGGCGCCCCTCGATCTTCGGTACATGCACCAGTACCAGTTCGAGAAGACGCCCGACGTGCTCATCCTGCCGTCCATGCTCAACCGCTTCTGTGGGGTACGTCCTTCTCACGGCTCTTGTTCTATTCGGTGGTGTTGTGTTGTGGTTGCTAACCTGATTGTTGGATGTGGTGGTGCAACAGCGCGTGCAAGACTCGATCTGTGTGAACCCAGGCCAGTTGTGCAAGGGGGAGTCGGGCGGAACGTTCGCCGCCATCACGGTGCTGCCCCTCACGGCGGAGAAGATCGCGGCTGTGGCCTCGGACGAGTCCCCACACTACGTGCCTGACCGGACGATCGTCGACATCAAGCGCATTTAGATGCAGGGGTGGAATAGGAGGAAGTGTCGGCTGACAATGGCTGTCAAATCAAATCGAGCAGCTCAAGTGTGGGATAAAAAGTGTAGCCATGTGGAGCTATCTACTGATTTATAGTAATGATTTCCTCGATTCAATTTTGAATCGGAGAGTTGGAATCGTGGCTGGGTTTCTTTCGAAACTTGGCGGGAAGCGTAGGAATCGCAGTGGAACGTCGCGATCATCGACTCAGCACTCAGAAATGAACAGCCACGCCACGCATGAGGCCGATCGCCTCGGCCAAAGCGGCAGGTCGTTCGCTGTGAGCAGAGCGAGCGTGAGCAATCGATGGGACGGGTTGCTCACCACAGAAGACCTGGGTGGCGGCAGCGGCACCGCGAGGAGGTACGGAGTCTTGGAACTGGAAGACTGAATGGTCACTGACGTCCTTTGATGTGATGCCAGTCCCGATGCGTTCCACGTTGATAAAGACGAGCTGCTGCAGCAGATCAAGAACAGCTTCCAGTTAGAGACGAGCTCGTTTCGTAGCCGCATCTTGGAGGCGACGGACGAAGCGGCTCGCGCACGCGACAGAATCCACGACGTGCAGAATGAGATGCTGCGGCTTCGTAAGAAATGTTTCAAACTCCAGAAGATGCTGCAAGAACGCGACGCGACGATTGGGGCGCTGCAAGAGCAGCAGGAGCTCAAGTTGCCGATGCTCATGCAGGAGACGATGCGGAGTCTGCACAACAACCAGACGGAGGAAGACGATCGACCGTTGCAGCGCTCGTCCGTCCATCGCAATCGCCACCAGCGGTCGATCATTCAAGAACAAGTGGATGAAAGGGTCCACGAGTATGAGAAGCAGGTGCGTGTGGATACATCGTGTGCGTATATGTGGACTGAGGACAGGGATGGGCGCTGACACTGTGAGTTGTAGATCTCGCGACTGTACGAAGAGCTCCACCACGAGAAAGAAAAGAACGAGATGCTGCGCGAGAGCTTGAAAGAGCAGAAGCACGCCAAGGCGAAGCTCATGAAGGCCTGCAAGTTCGCGAAGCGTGAAATTGAAGCTCTGAAGGAGAGCGACCTGAGCCACTTACTGGAGGACATGGAGATCAAGTGCCGGGAACTGGAACTGAGGAACGCCACTCTGCACGACGATCTCGAGCACGAGCGGACACAGGTGCCAGAAACGAGTGTAGCGTGATGGCTCTGTCTTTTTTGTAGCTGACCGTTCTGCGATGGGTTTGTTCCTAGGCAACGAATGCTCGGGTCGAACTGGATGCGATAGAAGAAGAGCTGGAGGCACGGCGCCAAGACTCCAGCGACTGGGCCGGTAAGTCTATGAAAACAGGCAATGCTCATCTGTATGTGACTCTAACGAGTGCTGTTGTCCTACAGCTCGACTTGAGGCCAAGCAGCGAGAAATTGAGCGGCTTCGCGCGCAAGTCCACGAGCAGCAAAGTGAACTAGAGACTTTCCAGCAGGACTACGACATCGTCGCGAGTCGAACAGCTCCACGAGAAGCTTCAGATGCCCATGTCGAGCTGCAACAAGAGGTATGTGGCTGCTGACTATTTTGAAAATCACCTTTCTGAAGGAAACACTAACAAACAGCCTCGTTCTACGGCAGTGTGATCTGCTTATGCGAGCTCTCCATCGCGAGCGAGCCCACGTTGCGGATCTCGAGGACCGCCTTCGCTCACAGGCAAGCCAGGACCGACTGCATCGAAGTGTAGCCACGAGTCGTGAATCGGACAGCAATGATGAGTCCCAGCAGACCATTCGGCACGAGGTGCGTCGTTGTTACCCACGTCCTGGTTGAATGTACCCACGTCGGTACTCACAAACTAACCCACCGCAACGGCCTGTCTTCCATTGCTCTAGATCGGATCGGTTCGCGATAAGATCAGGCGACTACACAGCCGACTGATCGAGTACACGGAGGCCCAGGGACTCAGCGGCTCCTCTGGCCCTCGGAGCTTCAGCAGTAGCCGCCGACTGGATGAGCGACGCTTCGAGACGGCGCTGGATCTCGACGCAAGATCATCGGACGCGTCAGGAGCAAGGCAGGCATTGATCCAGTGCAGTGGCGAACTAGACGCCATGCAACGTCTCATGGAAGAGGCCTTTGCGCGCGCACTGGGCAACAACTGTGCCATGCAATAAATAATTGGAATGGATACAGTTGCATCGAGGAGCTCACAAGGATCCGGACGGCTACTTGAAGTGCCACCGCGTGCCTGGAACGCGTGGGGAACGCGGTATCTTGTCCCAGTATCAGACGATCACCTCATGGCCGTGAACAGTCGATTTCGGTCCATCCGGGCAACTTGCTTTACCGCAATTGGGCATGCGGCGACCTCTCATACCCACAGGGACGACGCTTCATAATGGATTCTTCGTTGCCTTTCCAGCGCGGAATCTGCGGCACGCGATTCGCCATATGAAATGTCAGAGGGCTGCGGCAGAGACAATTTGATCAGTATCTGATCCTAAACGTACCTATACGGATCTTCATATTTATTATTAGAGGTAAATCACACCAAATTCATGATGGGGAAGCCAGTTCTGTTGGTTTTTGCGGGAGCAGGTGACAAAGCGACATTTCATATGGCACTCCGAGAACAAGTATCACTCTACAAACACTTCATAGCTTGTAATAAACTAAAATATCAAATCAGTCTCAAATCAGGCTGTGAAAATGGATAAACGAACTTTACGCCTCGTTCATGATTGTGCGTGGTTTCGCCTGGTTCAGCGAGGTTTTATCTTTCTCACCCAGCGGCGGAGAGCGCGTGAGGTTAAATCAGTGTTGGCATTTTCTGCCCAAGGAATCCTTCGAAGCGAAATGGCAGTCAGCCCCTCCCTACACACACCCAGTCGTAGTCATTCGGCAATTCGACTTGGATCTCACGAAGACGACAAGCAGAGAAAATGGTGTTTAAGCGTGGAGTTGCTCTGCTTGCGATCGCCGCCGCGGCGGCTCTGGTGTCCACGGATGCCGCGCCGATCAAGGTCCACACGGACCTGAAGAACCCGGTCGTGAAGGATGTGAAGACGGACCACGGCAAGCTCATCTTGACGCTCCAGGAAGGCGCGACGATCAAGAAGAACAAGCACGCTGTCAAGCACCACGACGAGAAGAAGAAGAAGCACCACGATGCGGTCAAGCACACGGATGTGAAGAAGATCGACGTGAAGAAGCCGACTTCCGTCAAGGTCCAGAAGAAGAAGGACCAGCACAAGAAGCACCCAGAGGCGAAGAAGCCTGCCGTGAAGAAGCACGACGCGAAGAAGGCTGCGCACAAGCAGGTTTCCGAGGAGAAGAAGGACAACGGCGAGGTCATCCGCAAGTACGCGCACGGCCAGGTCCGTGTGATGGCGAAGAACCAGCCTGCGGCCGACGCCAAGACGGACGCCAAGCACAAGAAGCACGCGAAGAAGGTCGTGGCCAAGCAGGTGGAGACCGAGGACGAGGAGACCACCGAGGAGGGTGACTCGGACGAGGAGGCCGATGTCGACCTCAAGGTGGGCGAGTCGGTGACTGTCGAGTTCGGCAACCACACCGTCGGCCTGGAGCTGCTCGTGAACGGCAGCCTTGTGCTGACGACCGATGACGAGACCTACGTGCTGCCAAAGGCCGACTCGATCGACCTGACGATCGATGACTCGGACGACGACAGCGACGACTCGGGATCGACCGACGACGACGTGTCCGCCTCGGCCGTCGGCAGCACCGCCGGTAGCGCCCCTGCCGGTGAGGTCACCTTCCTGGACGAAGTCGAGGGCGAGGCCTCGCTGGTCGCCAAGAAATTCACCGAGCTGGCCACCAAGATGACCGGCAACGGCAAGTTCTTCTCGAAGGAGGCCGCCCCAGTCATCTTCGTCGGTGGCTGTATCGGTGCACTCGCTGCCATCGTCGGTATCGCCGCCATCGCCATCGGCCGCTCGCGTGACAACGCAGCCGCCGCTGACCCATCGTCGGTGCTCGCCGACGCCACCGAGGACGTGGAGGCCGATGTGGAGGCCGCTGCTGCCTCGACCGAAGAGGAGAGCTCGGAGGACGCTGCTGCCGATGAGACCCAGTCGCTGTCCAGTTCGGACTCAGAGTCGGAGACCGAGGAAGATGCGGAGGAAGGCAAGTTCGAGAACAACGTGGTCTCGGTCTAAGCTAGGCTGCTTTGCTAACGTTGTCATGAGTGCGTGCGTGCATTCCCCCTTTCCTTTTGATTTATATTTCTTTTCATCGTATCCTACTCCTCTTTTGTTGTCCTTTTCACATCTTCTTGAATCTTTGTGTGTCCACTGAGTCAATGGCTACGGCGTGGTGTCCGTCATGGTAACCACGTTGGGGATGGTGCTTGGTGGTTTGTCGCGGCCCATTTTCAGAACCAGTCCGACTCGAAAACGAAAAAGCGTCGTCGCTCTCCCGTTGGTTGGTCGACTACCTCTATGAATGGATACTTTGCTTCACGAGGTCGCAACACCACCTGATATCTCCAGTTCCATCTCCCCTTCGGATCTGAACTAATCCCAAAATCAATACGTCACTAGTATATCGTCTCTGAGGGGCGTCTGGGTTGGCGACCTCGTTGCGTCGCGTTGGGCATTGAGCAGAGAGGTGGCACCTGAGCTGTTGGCCAAATCGGGGCACGCGTAACGCCACCACCGGACTATTTCCCGACGCCGCCGCTGGAGCTGTTGCACGCAGAGCGCTAAAACCAGAAGCCTTCTGCTCGCAGACGCCAGAGAACTCTAGAGATTAAAGCTACGTAGGTACAGCTATGGCGAGCGACGATCTGTGGATATTCGGCGTGTCGCTGTCGCTGGCGGCCACGCTGTTCGGCACGCTGGGCAAGGTCTTCCTCAAGCTCGCGCACACGTCGCCGAATGCGACGACCGTGAAGCTGGCGGCGACGGTCTGCGTGTTCTTGCTGAACCCGATCTTCGATGCTATGAGCTACGCGTATGCCGCGCAGGTACGAGCGATGCTACGGTGGACGCGAGAGGCATCGCAAGCTGACTGACATCCTCTTGTGTCTGTGACTACTGAGTAGTCCATATTGGCACCGATGGCGGGTTGCAGCGTCGTCTGGAACATAGTGCTGGCGCCGTACGTGCTGGGCGAGAAGCTGTCGATTCATGACCTGAAGGGCTCGGCCGTCATCGTGCTCGGGTGTGCCATGGTCGGCCTTTCCGGCAGCCACGTGACGCCACACCACTCAAGCGAGGAGATCTACGCGCTCTTCACCAGCCGAGTATTCGTCTACTACGCCTTCCTCGCCAGCGGCGCCGGCGCGTGGGTACGTTAGAGCGCTTGATTCGATGAGATGCGATGCGTGATGCTGGCAGGAATCTGACGTGTTGTATGGATTGATATGGTAGCTCACGTGGGTGATCTGTACATTCGACCGCCGAAGCGCGTCACGACGCTTTGCCTACGGCGCACTGTCCGGCCTCGTCGGTGGAAACCTGTACTTTCTCAAGGTGAGCTACACGATATATTGGCTATGTGTTGGTTTGTTTGTTTCGCTCATGTTTGTGCGATTCTCTACTGTTTGCAGTCCTCTGTGGAGCTGCTCGGTGAAGGCGGTGCGGTCTGGGCGCGTATCGAGACGTACATCATCATTGCTGCTGCGCTTTCGTCTGCTGGCGGCGGTATCTACGTGCTGGACCAAGGACTGAAAGACTACGAGGCCATCTACCTGGTCGCGATCTACGAGGCGTTCCTCATCATCATCGGATCGATCTCGGGCATGATCTTCTTCCACGAGACGACTGGCATGGACGCGTGGTGGCAAAAGTGTTTATACCCGCTCAGCATCATCACCACTGTCGCGGGCGTGATCATCCTGTCGGAGAAGCACAAGAGCGGAGACGCCGTGGAAGACTTGAAGAAAAAGTCCCAGGAGGAAGGACTCCCGCTCATGAACGGCAAGGCGCCTTCGCACGGAGCAGTCGACGTGGTGTGATAACATACCTCACCATTGCAGCTCCAACGACGCGACTTCATGCGAGATTAGAGCATTTCTCCCATCGATAGCGCGCAATATCAACAAAATGATAAGATAATCCATCCATACAAACGAAATAACTCATGCATTCGCACTGCGGTCTTTCTTTCCTATGAAAGCTAATAGCTAGGCACTGACTGTAGTTGTCTATCAACAGCAACCCGTCGCAGGCGCCTGAGGGTCCGCTGGGTAGTACATGCCGGCCGCCTTGAGCTTGCGGTTGATCACGAAGGTCACGCCAAAGATACCAGCGATCAGCGTCGCCACGAAGCCCACAATCACCTTCACAGTCTCGTTGTAGGCCTCCTCGGCCTTAATCGCAGCCGCGGCTTCCTTCTGCGCACGGCTCTGCTTCTTGGCCTTCTTCTTCTTTGGCTTGGACTCCTTTGCCTTCTCCTTCTTCTCCTTTGGTCCTTCCTTCTCGCGCTGAATGTGGCGCTGGATCTTGCGACCCAGTTCGTTGCGGCAGCGTGGCGACAGACTCTCTGGGTCTGTTGGGTTGGCCTCAACCTCCTTCTGGCACTTGTTCGAGAGCTTCTCGAAGATCTTGGCGAACGCCTCGGCTGAAAGGTTTGGCTGCTCGCCTGGCGAGGCGGCGTCCACGGTTTCTTCACGGACTTCGTCCGACTTCTTGGCCTTGGCAGCGACTGGCTCAACGCTGAGCAGCACAAGCGCAACAAGCGCCAGCAGCACGAGGAATCGACGCATATTGGAGGATGGATTCACACGGAGACGGATTCGGAACTGACGCCTTGCCTCGATGTACAGCTCAACGTGTCAGCAGCTCATGCCAAGTGTCAGCGGTGCGAACTTACTATGCGGTTGTACTAAGTACGCATTTGACTTGGAAACGTAACCTCGTTTTGGCCAGTTCTAGC
The DNA here is from genome assembly GCA_023337545.1 of Pythium coloratum. Classification (NCBI taxonomy): domain Eukaryota; phylum Oomycota; class Peronosporomycetes; order Pythiales; family Pythiaceae; genus Pythium; species Pythium coloratum. The sequence continues at coordinate 49,046 of JAADXE010000024.1, forward strand.
CAGTGTAACCCTGCTGTTTCGAGCCAGGGTTATTTATGTCCACTTTTGAGAAACACCGGCCGGCTGGGTGAGTGAACCCTCCCAAGTGAGAAGAGCAAAAAGCCCTGCGAGGTCTACATCCGAAGACCGCACGCCGCCGCCACTGTACACCTGTACACCAGACGCCATGACGTCGATCTTTGATGGCTACGATGAGGAGTACCGTGCGCTGGCTAGTGACATCTCCAAGAAGATCAGCGAAGTCGCGACGTACGAGGACGAACAGGGTGCGTAGTTATGAGCGCCTCACGGAAAGGCGGTTCAAATATGGAGAATGGAGGCTCACGAATGGGCTGTTACGCTGTGCTGTAGACAAAAAGAAGTCCAGCATCGTGCACATCGGTGGGTTGCTGACGCAGGCCAGCCAACTGGTACGTTGTTGTGTTCATGGGGAAGGCTATGAAGGTGGTGGTCTTTTCTAACAGTAGTGTTGTCGTGGTGACTTAGATCCAGCAAATGGAGCTCGAAGTGCGCAGTCTGGATACGGCGACGCGCCGGGAGCTGAGCAAGAAGGTGGACCAGTACAAGAAGAGCCTCGCGTCGCTTGCCGAGGACCACAAGAAGATCAAGGAGAAGGAGGAGCGAGAAGGGCTCTTCGGCGACCGTGACGATCTGGCCATGTCATCGGCAGACCACCGCAACCGCATGAAGGCGGCCACAGACAAGTACGTTATTGCGAGTAGCTACTATTTAAGAGAACAGGATGTTGACGTACTGATTGTATGGTAGGATGAAGGGTACAACGGACAAGCTGGACGCCGCACGGAGAACAGTGGCGGAGACGGAGGAAGTTGGTGAGTCATGGGGATGATATTGGCGCAGTGGATTGGTGTGGACGTGATAACTGACTGTGTATGTCTGATCTAATGCAGCGCTGGCGATCACGGACGAGCTGGGCCGCAACCGCGAGAAGATCCAGTCGGCGCACAACAAGGTCAAGAGCGTCAACGACATGGCGCGTCGCGGCGGCAACATCGTGGGCCGCATGTCGGCGCGCGACAAGCGACAACAGCGTGCGTTGACCTTTGCTGCGTGCTTTATCGGCCTCGCGATCATCCTCGTGATTTACTTTGGCATCTTCAAAAAGTAATCTAGAGACGATCACCGCAACCGCAGAGGAGTCAGTTGGTTGGAGACACTAGACCCAAGTTCGTATTTTGCCCGTGAATTGACACTGAAAAAGAGAGTTTGCTGCATTTTGCATCACTACGCTATCACACAGAGCTCTTCGTCGCAGTAGTTCACACGGCAAAGCGTTCGTTGGTCTCCTGCTTGAGTGACAACTCTTCCGCGACAGCAGTCGGAAGCTTCGCGACGCGAGCCGAGGCTCCAAAGTGGTCGTCGCGGAAGGATTTTGCCTGGAGCCGACCGCGTTTCATGATGGAAATCGGCGCGTAGCCGTTGTGGAAGCGACGTCGTTGGTGGAAGAGAAGACCAATCGACACTGTGGCCGACGCAGCGACGGCGAATATGCCAAACGGAGAGCGTGTGAAGGCTTTCGAGTCGGTGGCCGACTCGGCTGGAAGCGTGTTGAAGATTCCGATGGCCAGGTTGCTGCCGAAGAACCGACCGCTCTTGTACTCTTCCACGATCTGAGCACGGTCTTCCTCTGCAGTGCAAATCGTCAGTCTACAAGACGCTATGCTAGATAAAGAAGCGCGAGGCAACTGTACCAGGCAGAGCGTGGTGCTTGAACCCATCCAGCGTCCACTGAGCTGGCCTCTCTTCCCGCAGGAGGATGCTGTAGAGCTCCACCTGTGTCATGTCGAATGTGCATTTGCGACTGCTACAGTACCAGCAAACACATTAGGACCTGTCCACTTCAACAGCACAGCCAATAAGCCGATGCGTACCTGCCCCTGCCAGTCTCTTTGTGAGTAGAAGCCACAGGTGGTGTCTCGCAGTGGTCGATAGGCGCGAGCTGCAGCAGCATGGCGATGGTGGTGTCGTTCGTGAGCTTGGCCTTGGACTCAGTCGCCGACACGACGCTCACGGGATGGAAAACGCTTTTCGTGGGCAAATTGAGCTGGTCGTTGAGCTTGTCGATGCCGACAATACACGCTGCATATACGATGCCGCAGCCGCCGATCGTCGGAAGCTGGCTGATCTCCACGCCGAGACACTCGTTGAACTCGGCGGCCGTGCCATCAATGCACGCGGCTGCGCTGAGCAGCGACACTAGTGAGAGACCCACTGCCCACTGCATTGTGGTTGAGATATATGAGAAGCTCTGAGGCGGATCCACGGTTCGTGGCTATGACAAGCACAGAAGACTCGCACGGATCTCCATTTTTGATGGCGACTCTTCATTCGAACTGGATTCATAACTGCAACGTGTCGGTTTCTAACATTTTGGTCTAAAGTGGCTACACTTTTCACCTACTCCAGCTTTTCGTAGCCGCGGTCGAAGATGCGGTGTTGGACGTACACCATGAAGAAGAAGGACCGTCGGAACACGGCCACTAGTATCCACAGTGACGCCAACGCGATACTGACCATACCCCCAACCAATAGGCCGACAAATCCGATCATGGCGAGCCGTCTTAAGGCGACGAACAGCAGGAAACTTTCGTTGATGGGTCGACACGTCCGCGCTGAGTCTTCGCTTGCATGCTCCGCGTAATGCGACGTGAACGAGTGCTGTAGCTTGATTGTGCTGTCGGTGCCTCGTACGTTGACTGTAGCCTTGGGCAGCGGGGTCGCTTCCCAGTCAAACACGATCTCTCCGAAGTTTAAGAATCCGTAGACGTCCTGGCGTCGCGAACGAAATTCAGCTGGCAGAATGAGGTTGCTTGCTCGAAAGATGAGCGAATCAAACATACCCGCACCGCCCTACGATAGGAGATACTCCAGTTAGTATCAGATACCTTCCAGAAGCTCTACGGTCTCCGAACGTACCCAACTATGGGTCATGCCGGAGCTCGTGATCTCTGTGAGCACGGTCGTGTGCTCGTCACACTGAACTTGATTGATCTCAGCATAATGGACATCGCCGCTATAGATGAAGAATAGTGAGGTCAGACGTGCAGTGCTGCATAAGAAGCCCACAAGTACGAACCTCAGCAGAATGACGCCTTTGACGTTGGCGTTCAAGACCAGATTGATGAGATGCTCTCGCTGTTCAGGGAAGCGGTTCCAGTTTTCGCCTTGGAACACGCGGTCTTGTGGCAATATTTGGACACCAGACACGATGACGTTGAATGCAGCGGATGACATCCTGAGCTCCTGCTCGAGCCACGTCCACTGGGTCTCTCCAAGAAAATTCCCTTCTTTGACGTCATATGAATCCTTGTTGTACCTGACAATCAACCACAGCATCAGAACTTACAAATACACGCAGTTGTACCATCCTTGAGGTGGGAGTGGCTGCTCACCTCACGTCGAGTAGGATGAACTTGACAGTCTGGTCGCCTGAACCAACAGTGTGTGACGCATACACGCCGTCTTGACTCCGCCTGGGCGAATCGCTGGCCTCCCCCAAGAAATCGAGGAAGATCTGCTGACTCTGCTGTCGATACGGGTAGTGTTTGCCACCATCATTGATACCTGATGAACGCAATCACGTTTGGATGAACGTGTCGGTTGCCTGGCAACGAACTCAAGTCTCAACTCACCGTAGTCATGGTCATCCCACACGCCGATGACAGGTACGCGCTGCACGAGCGAGGAGTACCCAGGGTTCGTCATCTGCAAGCTACTTCCAGTAATCAGTCATCAGATGTGTCTGCAAATTCACGGACAGCAGTGGCGACTCACGCGTATTTGGCTTCGAGCATCGCCGGCGGCGCGTCTTGATAGACTCGGAATGGAGAGAAGTACGAGTTCCGTTCCTTGTAGTCTCCGTAGATCTGCATCATTCCCCGCAATACCACCATTGCAGATTAGCTCGCCTTATAATCAAGATGCTAACGCCATATCGACGCACCGCATCCCCCGTCCAGACCCAGAGTTGCGGGTCACGTTCCAACACGAGGGGCCACAGCGGCTGCTCCATCGACTGGTCGTTGCACGAGCCGAACGCCACGCGCTGCAGCGGAAGTCGTAGCGCGTCCACTGGTGGCTGGGCTGATACAGTATAACTATAGATGGTTGTAGACGCGGCCAGCGCGAGCGCCGCCGCCCACATCATGCCGTGCATCTTACCACGTAAAATGCAATGTGGCGGCATTTTTCGGTTGAAGGTCTCATTTACGCATATTTTCAGCCAATAAAATACATTTGGGTATAATTATGACCAATGAGTGGACGACAGCATCCGTTGACGCCTCCGCCATTGTTATCCCGTCAACTTTTCAACGGAGACCATGGTCATGATGAAGCCGCTGCGCAAGGATGGCGACGTGATCGCGCTGGGCATCGAAGGCAGCGCGAACAAACTGGGCGTGGGCATCATCCGCTACCGCCAGGGTGGTGAGACGGAGATCCTGTCGAACCCGCGCAAGACCTACATCACGCCGCCAGGCCAGGGCTTCTTGCCGCGCGAGACGGCGTGGCACCATCAGAACCACGCCGTGGGCATCGTCCGCGCGGCGCTGCTCGAGGCCAACATCTCTCCTAAGGACATTGACTGTATCTGCTACACCAAGGGCCCGGGCATGGGCGGCCCACTGCGCTCGGCGGCTGTGTGCGCGCGCATGCTGTCACTGATGTGGAAGAAGCCGCTTGTGGGTGTGAACCACTGCGTCGGCCGTACGTCTCTCAAGCACCAGCATTGATTGGAGTACTGTATGGTAGACAGAGTGTACCAGGAGCTCATGTGGATTCACGGTTGTGTAGATATCGAGATGGGACGCACGGTCACCAAGTCGGTGGACCCTGTCGTGCTGTACGTCAGCGGCGGCAACACGCAGGTTATCGCCTACTCCATGCAACGGTGAGCTCTCGGTGGTGTCGTATGGGAGCTGTTTGGTGGAAGACTGACTGTGGACTTGTAGCTACCGCATCTTTGGCGAGACGATTGATATCGCTGTGGGGAACTGCCTTGATCGCTTTGCGCGTGTGATCGGCCTCTCGAACGACCCAAGTCCGGGTTACAACATCGAAGTGCTGGCGCGAGAGTGAGTGACTGACCATCTGGAATCCCATGCTTGGCACTGTCTAATATGGACTGGTTACGATTTGATTAGGGGCAAAAAGTTCATCGAGCTGCCGTACATCGTCAAGGGCATGGACGTCTCGTTCTCGGGCCTGTCGACTTTCATCGAAAAGGAGGCCAAGTACGTACCTGGCATGAACGTGGAGAGCTACAAATTGAGCTGCTGGGGCTCACGTATTTGAATGCTGACAGGGCGAAGCTGGACGCTGGCGAATGCACCAAGGCGGACCTCTGCTACTCGCTTCAGGAGACCATTTTCGCCATGCTGGTGAGTACATGCAGGTCGCCGTGTATGTTCAAATCTCAGCGGCTGACGCAGTTGTTTTGTTGATGCTGTGTAGGTTGAGATCACGGAGCGCGCGATGGCCCACTGCGGCCAGTCGGAGGTGCTGATTGTGGGCGGCGTCGGCTGCAACATGCGTCTCCAGGAGATGATGGAGATCATGGCCAAGGACCGCAACGGCCGCGTGTGTGCGATGGACCACCGCTACTGCATTGATAACGGCGCGATGATCGCGCAGGCCGGCGTGCTCGAGTACCAGTACGCCAACATCACGCCCATGGAAGACGCCACTTGCACACAACGGTACGACATCCCGCTTCATACTGAGAGCCATCACAGCCAGCACTTCTAACGTCTTTGTATCTGTATGGCAACGTAGCTTCCGCACGGACGAGGTGCACGTGGTCTGGCGAGACGACTAGGAAATTGGCATGGGTACACTTCGTTCCTAGTAGAATACGGTATTTTCTGTATCTAAACGCAATTGGACCTATCCTGTGACCCAGATGTCATTGTGGGACACCCAGTGTGACCCTTCGTCTTCCCCATTTTGACTTCAACTTCCAAGCGTCTTCTCGCAAAATGGAGGCTAGTGGTAGTGGTGGTGACGATCGCCTGGGTGGCGCTGATGGAGACGGCGATACGATAGAAGTGGACGCGCACGTCGGACTCGTGCTCCATGCGATCACCACGCAGGAGCACAGCTACGCGGTCGTGCTGTGCGCTGTGAGTGCGCTGCGCGACGTCCTCTCACAGCCGGCGTTACCCTTGACGCAGAAACGCATGTACGTGCGCACGTCTGTCGAAAGCGGCGCGCTCGCTGCTCTGTTGAAGGAGTTAGGGATGTACTACGATCGCAAGGACTTCGTGCTCGCTGCGCTGGAGCTCGTGGGGGTCATCCTGGACGCGAATATCCACGAAGAAGTAGCGTTTCCGTCGACGAAAGGTTCGTTTCCCTACTCGTTTCCCCACTGGTAAGCAAAGGATGGCCGTTTGCTGACTGCTTTTGCCACGTAAAGACTTTTTGGTGACTGCAACGCAGATCTCTCGACATGCTGCCACCCACGGGCTCCTCGACTGCGCAGTGCAGTTGCTGCTGGTGCTGGAGCGACTCGTACCGCTGCTTACCTCTCGTCCTTCCGAGTACGAACCGCTCATCAGCGTGGTGACCAAGACCATGGTGAGGCGCCCGCTTGAATCCACCGTGAAGCGCATGTGTAGCTGCTGACTATTGCTGCTGTCAGGTGGCCCCGTTCAACCACGTTGAAGTCGTCATGAACTGCTTCCGATGCATTTCTGAGGTCGTTCTCACGGCCGCCGCGTCCTTCAAGCTCAGCGACGCGGCCGTCAACGTCGTACTGAAAGTGCTGACTGCGCAAATGGACAAGACGGATAACGACGACCAGGAGTCAGCAACGATCGCCCTTGCGGCTCTGCCGGTCGTGCTGAAGTGAGTGGCTCCTAACTGTTCCAACAGGTGTGTGAGCTCCACTAAAACTCATCGTTTTTTATGCAGACTGGCCAAGGAAGGCCAAGCAGCGTACCCACAGCACGGCATGAGCGTGCGTCTCGTCCTGACGGTTCTTTTCGGGGCAAGCCGAACTCGTGCCTTGGCCGAAGTGAGTTGCTTCTGTATGATTTCTTCAAGTCAAGGTGGATCTCACGCTAACTCGGTATTTCTGTGGCACCTAGGCCGAATCCCGCGATATCGAATGCTTCCTTGGTGACGCTCTCCATTTCGTCGTCAAGAAGTTTTGTGACGAAGCGCCCCGCGATACTACAGGCAGCTCACGCTCTCACGTGTCCATCGTGCTCACGCAGAACCTCTCCTTTGCATTACTATGGAGGTACGTTCGCACCTTATTGCTATCTTTCAAGTTGAGATATCTCACTCGGATACCTGTCACAGCTCGCACGCGGCCAATTTCCTCGAGCTCGGTGGCGCCAGCTCCCTGCTCGCTGTCTTGGAAGAATCTTTGTCGACCAGAAACAAGCACGCTCTTACCAACGCAGCATGTGCGCTGTACCACCTATGCGTGACACGACAGCGAGCATCTTCAAACGCGATCGAGGAGATTCAAGGCTTGACACGTCTTGTACGATGCATATCCGCAAGCAAAGAGATCGCGTCGGATGAACTCATGGATCATCTTCTGGCCGTCGTCTCCACACTCACAGACCATGATGTACGTTAAGCGACAAGGCTTGGATTAAATCAAGATGCCACCTAACAGGTCGCATGATATCGTAGAACTTTCCAGATGCAATCATCGAGAACGGTGCGCTCGACGTTCTGTGTGCAATACTGAAGGATCGAGTCATGGTGCGAGCTTCGTGTTTTCATGTATGGTTCGAACAGAACTGAGCAAATTTCTTGTGTTTTGCTGCAGTTTCCGCGGAGCTCTCTGCGGACGATTACACTGCTTTCTGCGATAAGGGGAGTGGAATGTCGTCGTTCTCCGGCTGCCGGGTACGTTGTGCGTTGAAGCAATTCTGAGCATCGGCTAACCATCGTCGTATCCTTGCAAAACGTCACCATTAGAGTGTTAGTGGAGCCACTTGGAGACTGCCGCGCATCACTCGGCATCAACAGCACCATTCAGCACGACTTCGTTCGCGCGATGCTGTTCTCGTGCGCTGCTTTTGGAGAGGCCTCCACTGGTGCAACGTCGGCAGGCCTGACGAAGGACCTCGTAAGGATGATGCGCAGTCGCTTGGACGATGCTCCCTTCCTTCTCGAACTTTGCCAGTTGTTGTTGCGCCTAATGGTAAGCGTACTGGCTGGCTTGCCACCTAGATACTAATTGCTAACTATCGCTCTCCATTACTCTCAGACCGATCCAGGAATGCGACTTGACATGGTCGACAACGGCATCGTGCAGATGGTCGCCAAGGCGATGTACCTCCACGAGCGTCAGAGCTCAGAGCTTCGCCAACAGCTGAATACCATCTTGACACGCACAGCGCATTCTGTCGATGTCACACGCAATGCGAGCATCCTGCAAACCCTCGTTCTCATGTGGAAACAGTCGCTCACGCCCCCAAGTGATGTGGTAGGTGATCGTTCGTTTGAATGATTCCCATGCTGTTACAAATTTACAATATTTGTCTTCCCTGTCCTTGTAGGATACATTCGTCGAATCTCTCGAGCTCAATTGTTACGTGAACGTCGCTTTGTCACGCCTGAAAGCGCTATCCGGCGCTGTGCTGTCCGGAAACATCAAGCACAACCTGTGCCAGATTCTACGAAACAACATCGATGACCACGCGACGCTCAAGCCTCAAGCGTTTGCTCGTATCGCAGTGTGCTGCGTGTACGCACTACAACCTCTTCTGGATTACGACCGCAATGACGAAGACGCTGAAGACACGGCCGCTCAGGTGCACGATCAAGGCGCAGGGCCGGATGTCCAAAGTTGTGCTCTCTTCGATACACTGAGGCTGGTCATCGAATCTGTGGCGAAGATTGTGGACCAAGTCGGTGATGTCGAACATCAAGCTCTGATTATGTGCTGTCACTTCGTCGACCGCATCGTACGCACGCATCGTCGGGCTGTGGACGTTGCAATCAAGGCTGGCTGGCTGCAGACAGCGTCGAAGATACTGATGTTGAGCGGATGGGATGTTGGCGTCCGGGTTTCAGTCATGAGCACGACCGCTGCTATCCTCATTGAAGATAAATCCCAAGGCTCGTGCGAAAAAATGGTCAGCGAAGGCCTCTGGAGTGTCTTCGTTGCTTCAGGAAATCGCCTCGCAGCTCAAGGACCGCGTGGCGCTGACTCGTCGTGCCTCATGCTTACCCTCCGCAACTTGGAGCTCATCGCGTGGTCGCCTCAGCACAGATCAAACGGACTCGTTCTGCAGTGTTTGAACACACTCTACCGAATCGTCCAGTCGTTCCTCTTCGAAGCCTCGAGTACCATCCGCGACAGTATTCTCAAGTCCGTATCCAGTATCCTCCAAGGCGTTTGCACCGAGGCATTCCTCGACACGTTGGTGCAGCAGGCTCAACATCTCTCTACGTCGTGGGACGAGAAGAACACGAATGCCGGGAGCCAGGATGAACACAAGCAGGTCTGCGCCGCTCTCGCTATCGTACTCCTTGTCGATGAGCGAGATGGAGTTTTGAAAAAGCTCAGTCTTCGGAGACCTATGTGCGAGATCGCGACGCAAACACTGGACCACGGCTTCGACAGCACTCACAGTGGCGAGTTGCGTGACGCTATCGCTACCGGTATGCATCTCCTGAGTGGACCAGATTGTGACCGAATGCTCCGAGCGTCGATTGCAAGCCTCGCCGACATCACCAGCTCCGGTTCTGAAACGAAACGATGCATGTGGTGGCTGTACAATGTCACCAAGTGGAGCGAAGCAGAGATCAGCCAAGCGATGGAAGCTCTTGTCGAAGCTATCACCGCTGCTGCAGAAGACTGCCGATTCACAACGCTCGAGATGCTGAGCTCCATTTTCACGCATATTCTTACGACCTCCTCGATTGGGCGATCCATCGTTCAACTTTTGAGCTCCAGGGCCCGAGCGGCACTTGGCGCAGTCTCTTCCTCCGTGTTGAGACAGTCGGTTGATCCAACCGACTCAAAAGATGGCGGTCTGGAATGGTTACAACGAGTGGTCCACGTTTTACGGCTCACGGCGAAAATCCTCGATCTTCACGATGGCCGAAGTTCACACTCGCGCACACTAGGCTTTGAACCTGAGGCTTTAACGTCCGTGTGTATCCAAGCGCTCGGCGAGTGCATGTTCAAGGCGTCCTGTGGGGCTGCGGACGCGTCCATCTGCAAGTCGATGCTCTTCGAGAGTCTCCTAGTCAGCTCCACTACGATCTTTCGAGCATCTATTGCCACTGGAGCCGACGCAGCACGTCTTCTGCTTCAAGATCCGACGATACGCCACATGCTCCAACTGGATTCGCATCACTTTGGCGACAACAATGCGGCTCATGTGGCGTGGTACTGGTCGTTAGCAACGGCACTGGTTCAAGAACATGGAGCGCTGTACGGCGAAAGAGTATTCAAGCTGATGCCTTCACCTGGGTGGACGATGGTCGAAGCCCTCACCGCGACGGCAATCGATAACGACGAAGATCCAGGAATTTGGCGAAGCCTGTCGGACTGCGTAGCGGTCGCTATGGAATTGACTGGCTGGGGGCAGATGTCGATCGAAGAACACCTTCAGTCCATCGTGGATACTCTTGAACGCGCCTCGGCACAGACCAGGCAGCTATCCGTCAGCTCACCAACGCTGCCAGACAATGTCGTGCAAACCAGTACGACTCGCCTGAGCCTGGTAGTGATCTCGTTGAGATTCTCGTCATCATCGTCGCGTCCACCGACTTCGACTCTCTCCTGCATCTCGAAAACGTGCCTCACGCTCGCTGAGATGGCAGCTGAGCTCTCCAGAAACTCGACCATATTCTCGGTCGACCAGTTCTCGAAGCTCGCAGCAACGCTGCTGATGATTGCTCAGTTGACTATTCGCAGTGCTTTCTCCGAAAGTGTGGAGGCCGTTGTTGTGGGCTTGTACGACAGCCTCGTTCGGCCCCTGCCCGCAGAGAAGAATGTCGTTGGCGCGTACTTTCAGCTCGCAGCCACAGCATTCTTCCAAGCAGATTCGACGCCTCCTTCACAACATTTCCTGAACCGTTTTCCAGCCATTCTACGCACAGTTCTCCAAGATCCGACTTCATTCCCGATGAATAGTGGTAACGCAACCGATTTCCACAGTGCGATGAGCGCCATTTTTGACACACTTGGCAAGTGGTCTCCCGATGACTCGAGACTCAGCAACAAGCGTTTCCTGGAGCAAATTGCGGAGACGTGTGTCGTCAGCACTGCCGTGTTGGACCAATTCCTTCGCTCCATATTCGACCAGCAAGATGGCGTCGACACCATGCTCGAGATCGCAGGCACAGAAAGCGCTGTCTCGCCAATCGCGGAGGAAATAATCTTTTTCCTGCATCGCAACGCAAGTGAGCTTCGCCACAAGCCCGTTCGCGCCGGACAGAAGGAAATGAAGCTCATCCTGCAGCTTATCCGAAGTAACTGCTCAGTCTCCAGCTCCGACACGATGCTGATGACCCTGTCGAGTCTCCGCACAGCACGATCCTTTCGAGTGATCGAAGCAGCTCTCGTCGTGCTCAAGGCTTTCTCAAGAGTGAAACGCTGTGCGATAGCGTGTTGCGAAGCTGGCGGACTGCAAGTGCTGTATGATCTCCTGAGCTCATCGGTTCAAGATGAAACCACGAGCATCCTCACACTCGAAGTCTGCTGCTACCTCACGAGCTACCAAGAAAACCTCGTGCAACGCGCCGTCTTTCCGCTTCTGAAGCTGTTGTTCTTGATCACGGATGCTCCTGATCATGGCCAGGCATTTGTGCGACTGGCCTTCGTGGTACTGGACCAGTGTGTCACTCTCGCGTCTCCTCAGTTCACCTACTCGCAGGTACAAATGGCAAGAAGGCACTTGTGGAAGTGGCGAGGCTCCTGCTCCGAAGACGAGATATATCAAGTCGTGCACAAACTCTACACGCTTCACATCGACCAAATACGACAGCGACTTGAATCGGTCAACGTGATAGTCAGCAACATCCCGACTTCAAACGACAGAGGCCGCTTCGAGCTTGAGGAAGGCATGATCCGACAAGCGCTCTCACGATACCACATCGTCGTCCAGCTCCCATCATTGGCTATCGACCCATCAACAGCATCCTACATTGACGTAAAGACGTCGGTCAAAACACACAGCGAGTTGTCAAGCGATTATGGCGCACTCCGAAACACTCTGCTCCAGGTGCGAGAGCTCGTCGAGAACCAGGACTTCATGTCCAACCAGGCCTTCGTGGACGAGATCATTCCGTCTGTGGCTCGTGTAGTCATTCTCCACGCGTCAGTGACGACTGACGTTGTCTGCATCGCCATGGACATCATGAGCAAGCTCAGTTTCTTCCTGCGGGTCGCTGATCTTGTCGCGCTACTCGACATTCGTGCTCTTCTGGGGTCGTGTTTTCTCCACATCCGAAACTCGTTACCGTTTACTCTTCACGCCGCGAGCTTCTGTGAAAACATCGTCGTCGAAGCGCGGTCCGACAGGGACCAGGCAGTGCTGCCCATGACGAAGCTATTGTATGCGATGATGGACCAGTACCCGGAAGACTTCGACATCACACAAAGCTGCATGAGTAGCCTCACGGGGCTCCTCACGACGGTGAGTGCGTCCGTAGTGATCCCGATGCAAAACGATCCACTCTTTCTCCTCAATCGAGTCTTTCGAAACCACGCGCACGATGTCTCGGTACTTTGGAATTGTGGACGGTGTCTCCAGCGACTTGTGCCGCAGCCAGTGAAATTGGAGAAGGCGTCAGCACTGGAGACCGTGTCGATACTGTTGGACGTGGTGCGAGCCAACTTGAACCATTCGTTCATCGTGCAGCTCGCGCTGACGTGTATCGACTTGATTGAGCGCCGCGAGCCGTATCAGATCCGCCAGGTTTTATTAGAGATGGATGCGATTGGGTCTCTAGTGGATGCGATGGGGATCCACCTCGACGACGAGACTATCGTTGCGACCAGCATGCATCTTCTACTTCGAATGCTCTCTATCAGCAGCGATGGTGCAACTCAAGCCGAGAGCGATGTCTGTGCGGCTGCGATCGAGTCTATCGTCGAAAAGCAAGGCCATCTTGCCATTTTGTTGGTGTGTCGACGCCAGGCGAACAGCTCAATAGTGTGCCAACTAGCGGTTGAGCTGCTCATGACGATCGTCGAAATCAAAGAGGGCGAGGTATCGGACTTGGAGACCAAGGATCAAAGCGACCCTCCAAACGCGGCTATCTTCCAAGAGCGGGTGGTGAAAGAGTTGTTATCGTACGACATACTACGGTTCGTGTTCGACATCTTCGACAGCTTCGCGTTTCGACCGGACTCGACGGCGGTGGTTGCGCTCGTACTGGAGTTGCTGTACGATTTGCTGAGCACTCAGCCTGGTCGCGATGCGATCCAGCACGCTGCAGATCTGCACAAGCTCCGTGAGATTATCGACGTTGTCTGGCTTGAGCAGCGTAACATGGCACTGCTGGAGGCAGCGATCGACTGTCTTGTGAACGCCGCGTGTTCTACCAAATTCACGAATGTGTGGTGTGAGTTCCCTCCGTGGCTGATGACGACGGCTGCGTCACTTCATGAAGACCAGGCGTCGTCACCCAGTGTCGAGAAGATCATCGGTATCCTCACCAGACTAGCCATCCATCCGACCATCGCCACAGAGATCGCGAGTCACAGTTCCCACGAGCTACTGCAGATCCTCGCGCTCGTCGACGAGGACTCATACCTCGAGGGCAGTCTTTTGCTGCTGCTTTCTCAGCTCTGTTTCGACTCGGCGAACATTCCGGTGCTGATTATGTTTGATGCTATTCCAACGGTGGTCGAACGCATCGCTGCGCACGTGCAGCACAGTGACGAAGAGCTTCTGTACACGTGTCTGCGGTTCATGATGACCATGGCGAGCCACGATGACTGTATCCATTCGTTCCAGGAGAAGGCGCTCCACGCGTTGTTATACTCTATCATTGACAACTCCAAGAACTCGTCACGACTGCAGCAGCTTGCTCACGAGATCATCAACCGCACGACCAGCTTCACTGCGGCTCTTAACCACAAGGCGCCAAGCATCCGCCACCACGTCTCAATCGACGCAGTCCGACCTCCAGAGCTACCTAACGTTACTGAAGTAAGCAGCAACGATCACGATGATCGTGACTCGACCAACTCCAGCTCTACCAGCAGTGTTCACCACGAACTTCTGTGGCGAGGAGCTGCGTTCCGGGTGCGAAGAGATCCCAAGCAGCAGAAGAAGCGTGAACGGATCATGATCAGCTTGGGCGAGAGCGGGGAGTATCTACTGTTTCGAAACCTGAGCTCCGACGTCCACACCGTCGAGCGTGTGTTCGTGAGTCAGATTGAAGTGCTTCCCAACGCCGAGGCTGTCGCCATGGAAGAGAAAAGCAAGGTGACAGGCTTGTCGCCCCGACGCAAGTTGAGTTTCGGCAAGTCGCTGTCAATGCCGGCGCTCGTGCGTGCTGTGTCTCGCGCTGACTGTATCTTCCACTTGATGATCAAGCAAGAGCTCGTGTCGCTCGAGGCCTCTTGTCCGAGGGAGCGGCGCGAGTGGGAAGTTGCTCTCGAGTGGCTCGTCGAGCATCAACAGGTGGCGTTGTGACGCCACCGTCATATTTAGATTGAATCACAAAACATAGCCGTCTCGCGTCGCATCAAAGTGGCGATCCCTAAGAATACTAGGCCCCTGACCGCAGCGAACACCGTACCAGAGCCGTGCATTGCGTCGCATTGCATCTCCCCAAGCTACAGGCATCATGGACCGAGCACGACGTGCTGAGCCGTACAGCAGCGCGACGATCTGGACGCGTGAGATCGCCCGCAACCTAGCTGGGCACCTCGATCGGCTCTCAAAAGTACACAGTTGTGTCGACACGGCGTCTCCAAAGACCGCGCATTTGCCTCAGTTCAAGCATGGTCATCAGTTGAAGCGAGCGGGTCAAGTGAGTCCGCTGAAACTCCACAACGCCAACTCCCACAGTGGAGAAGATGGAGATGACCACGTCCACCATAACGAGCACCAGGCGTTGCACGCGGACGAAAGCGGTGAAGAACGAGACGATCGACGAGAGTCGATGACCGAAAGAGGGCGACCTGGCGATGTGTCTCCTACTTCCACCGCCCGAGAGAAGTCCAAGAAGAAGGCGAAGAGTGGAACGAGAAGGTCCCAGGCAGAGGTGCACCGGTTAGAAGCTCTTGCGGTGGAAAACCAGCGATTGCAAGAGCGGATCACCATGATGACCAGCTCTGCCGTTGATCCCCAAAGCGTCAGTGGAACCTACGAAACAGAGCCAGTGCCCTCGCATACCAAGAAATCTGCGACCCAAGACTACCACAAGCGCCACAAGCAGCAGCAGATCTGGCAGGAAAACCAAGCGATGGCAAAGCGTCTGAAGAACACCAAGCCAACGCTCAGCAGCAAAGACTGGGAAAAAGACGACAAGTGGAACCAACAATTCCTCAAAACGCAGGAGCGACGACGGCAGGCTCTTCACAACGAGATGTCGCGATCACTGGTGTCCCCTCATTCGGCATTGATCCGCGTGAAGCATGTTGGCGGTCCAGCTCACGGGCGGTCGGCAACAGACACCACTGATGATGTCAGTGACGCGACTGCGACCGTCATCGAAGTCACGACGGCGGACGCTGGTGTGTCAAACTCAAAAGGCCGTGGAGTCCGGCGGCGTCGCTCGTCGAATGAAGACACAACGTCGGCGTCTGGTGACTCTCGTCATTACTCCACTGCTGCAAATCACCGTCGTATCATGGAGCTCCGCAAGCAACGCGAGCACGGTCTGCAACGTGGTGGTGGTGACTCAAGTGGAGATGGAGCAGTCCCGACGGATGAGCTCGTCAGTGTGCGGTTCACGTTTTCTCGAGAGGGCAGTCGAGTGCGCTCGCTGGCGGGTGGCTTGTGCACACCGAATGATATCACGGGCCAGTTCTCACCCGCCATTGAACTTGAACGAGCCCTGGAGTCAGCGTCGCTGAATGATGAGGAGCTACTGACAGTTCCGATCCTAGAACCTCTGAACTCGAGTCGACTCGCTGAGGACGACGATCAGGAGATCAATTCGATCGTCTTCGAGACTCTGCAGGACTGCATCGACATGGTGGCTACGCTAGAAGACGATTGTTCAAGATCGAGGACCAGTGGTGATGAACTACAAGAAGAGTCACATCTGGAGGAACCACTCGGCCGGAAGCTCTCCCCTCAGGAAGCGCATGAGCGGAGCGATGAGGTGGCAAGGATCGAAGATACACAGGGGAATGCAAATCCTCCAGCCGACGCTGAAAACGAGCCACTGGCTGCTGAAGAAGCGGTGGAGACTGCAGTTGATGGCAATGCTCCCGAGGTCCTCCGTGACCAGCAATATGAGGAGGTCGTGGCTGATGCTGCTGACCCAGTCGACGATCCAGAGCTTGCAGATATTGCTGCCGGTGATCCAAGTGGCAGAGACATGGACGTTAGTGGCTACGGAAGCGAGTTTGACGTGGACGAGGACCCTCGATCAGGCACTGACACGACCCCGTCGATGCCTTTCATCCCTGACGCCCCTGAGGACGATGGAGACGACTACGAAGACGGCCACACTGAAGAGGAGACCCACTCTGAGGAGCCATCTATCCAACCAGAAGAACTTCCTGCTCATCTACAAGAAGATGACGAAGAAGCGCAGTACGATGACGACTGGAAGCCCGAAGACGGAGGCGAGGACCGTGCCGAGCTATCGTATTCAGACGATGGCTTCACTGGGGATGATTAGTGACATTCTTATTCCGATTTAGTGCCACTTAGGTTCGTGTCTGATTCATTGAAGGTGTTAAGTTCGCATTGTTCCCACTGCATTTTCAGCTGTGACTTGAGAAGTGAGACCGTCAGAATCATATCACCATGCCGTCCGGAGGAGTCACCGTCCGCGCGCGTGGCGCCAGCGATCCGGTGGAAGCCGTGGCGCAAGCAAGGCGCAAGAGGCGCCACTCAGAGGGGTCATCGACGTCGTCGCCGTCACGCCAGTTGAATTTCCAAGACGCTCGTCGCGACGATGTGACGGAAGAAGGCGGTCTCCAGCGCAAGAAGAAGAAGCAGCGCGCAAGCGAGGTGGCGGCGCGCAAGCGGATCCGGTGCGTTGCTGCTGACGCTGGTATTGAGTCTATAACTTTGTGGGATCGCTGCTGACGTACAGCTTGTGTTGCGATTAGAGACGTGATTGCGGAGGAGGAGGAAGAAGGAAAGGCGGTCGAGCATCATGATGATGAGGAGGAAGAGGAGGCATACTTGGAGGAGGAGGGAAAAGAGGCCGAGCCGGAAGCGGAGCCACGCACGCCGCCACGCACGCCGCCACGCACGCCGCCGCGGAAGAAGCGTGCGAGCAGTGACGGAGATGCGCCTCGCAACGCCAAAACCCGCAGCCCAGGAACACCGTGAGTTTGTTGAATGACACTCATGAGGTGTGTTTTTGATGGTGATTTATCTGACTGTGTGTTTTGCTACTGTATTGCAGCAATGGACTGCGTCGTACAGTGCGGATGTGGACGAAAGAGGAAGAAAATCAACTTATCGCGGGCGTGAGAAAGCACGGTATGGGCGCCTGGCGCAAAATCCTCGAGGAAGGAGAGGACGTCTTCCACACACATCGCACGAATGTCGATCTCAAGGTGGGTCTTCCAGTGAGGAAAGGGGTGAACTACTGTCGCTGACGTTGCTGCTCACTAGGACAAATGGAAGAACCTCGTGCGGAGGAAAGCCAACTTTCCAGCGAGAGAGGAGCGTAACCGTGCTGCCCGTCGCATGGCTGCGCGTCTGTCGTTGTCGAGCCAAGGCCATCCAGACGACGACAATGCGTCAGTGGCGTCATCTCACAATTCGACTGTCAACGTGGAAGAGATGTTTCCAGAGATCGACGACGAGGACGGTGCCTCGCGAGATGCCCGTCGCCGCAGCAGCTCCTCCCAGGGAGGAGATGAGACCGTCAAACTGCTGATCTGCACGGACGACTCCCCCTCTCACGTTAGTCATTGTCTCTGCTCGTCTTCATTCTGTGTGGACGCTTATTAACATCGAGTACTGGTCTTGTAGATGCGCTCGCTGTCGATTGCGCTACGCCGCTGCCCCACGGTCTCAGCTTTGAAACGAGAGCTCACGCGGCGGCTGCTGGACGACTCGCCGCTGCCTACGAACCTGCAGCTCGTGAGCATCACAACGCGGCGCCTGCTCGCGGATCTGGAGGCGCTGGACGAGTGCATCAAGCGAGACGGCCGCGAGTTCTTCCTACTGTACGATCCGTAGGTTGAAGTCTCCAACGGCGACCCCCCCCGCCCCCGTCCCAGAGGAATGTTGAAGTAGGTATAATGGTGCTGTAGATACCAGAAACCCACGGTTAGTAAACAAGTGGAGCCAAAATGACGATTCGCCACACGCTGCATCGCCTTCGCGGTCGCGTTCGAGCCAACGCCCACGGCGATGATACAGAGGATGACGACGACGATAATGAGCCCGTGCGCGGGCGGACGCGGTTCCTCAAGGCGTGGCTGGGCATCGTCCACGCTGACGACGCGCATCCGCTGCTGCGGCCCAAGAAACGCTACGTGTGCGACGTCGTGGTGTACGTGTGGTGCAGCGAAGACGATGATGACGAGGAGGGAGATGCTGAGTGAAGGGGTACGCCTGCTAGGAAGAGACTAGTGTGGGGTGTTTGGGGTCTACTACTAGCGATTTTACTCATCCTTCTTGCTCTTGTTGGCAGTCGCGAAGCGCCCCACGGGCGGCGCCACTTCCTTCTCGTCGTTCTCCATGAACGCCGACAGAATGTAGAGTCCAATGACGATGTTGACCATGAGCACGGACGCGAATCCACTGTAATACGAATCAAAGAGCAGCGTACAGTAAGCGCAGTGTCACACAGGAGCTGTTGAAGACCAGCAGCTACTCTACCTCCACATGTCAGCGTTTTTGTTGTCTGTCCTCACCCACAAACACCACCACCCACATGAGTCCAACGCCCTGACACAGCGACCTATCACATACAGTGCGCGAGTCTACATACCTGGGCCCATGAGCTGCTTGACGAAGTAGAACGTGCCGACGGGTAGCGCGAACATGAGCGCCGTGAAGAACGCCAGCTTGCGCCACACCATCTGATTGTGCGCGCGATTCCTACAAATACAAGACATCGCTATGAGCTTGCTATGCATCTAGACACTGCGGGTGTCGCCTCACCTCTCTGCGCGTGCCGCCATGCCGCTCATGCTCGTCACCTCCGCCATTTTCGCCACTAAGATCTGTGTCTGTGTGCGTGCGTGCCCTCCCACTTGGCTGCTTCGTGCGACATACCGCCTTCTCATTGGCTTAAAATACCCATCTAATCGATATGATTGGCTAAAACCCTTTACAGTCATCATTCTTGTTTGGGCGTTCGACACTCTTGGAAATTCTCATCTTCTCAGACAGACGGAGAATCCTGGTCTGGTGCGCGTGTGACTGCTTCTCACTGCTCGACGACAGCGCCGCAAATTCAATAGCCACCATGGCCGCACGCGACTCGCGCAACATTGAGGACCGCCTGGAGGCGAGGCGCGCCGGTCTCATGCATTTCTGCGAGGTGGAACCCGTGAAGCAGCACCTGCGGCTGCTCGGCTACTACCAACTCGCGAGGCAAATGATCCAGCAGGCAGACGCCTACGTCGCGGACGGGTCCTGGGACGAGGCGTATGTGTGCACAGGTTCTAATGTCTTGTGTAGGATGGACTGGGCCGACTGACTGTGTGGTTGTTGCCGCTGTGTGTCTGTTTGATTGTGCAGCTACGTGTATCTGGCTCGCTTCATCAAGTGAGTTAAACGGAAGAAGACAGTGTACGCGAATGAAATGGACTGACGCAGGCACCCCATTGACACATAGGATCTGCTCCAAGGTCATCCCGGCGCACCGCGACTACAAAAAGCCTTGGAATGAGAAGGAGAAGCAGTGGATCCACAAGGTTCGTCACTATGTATGTATCAAAGCCGCCTAGTGTGGAGACCTGACGACTCCTCTGCTGATGACAGGAAGCTGAGCGTGGGAGAACGTTGTTTGACAGGATCATGAAGGGCATGGAGGAGGACGAAATCGAGCTCATGAAGGAGGAAGAGGAGCAGCAGCGACAGGCGGAGCTGCGTCGGCCAGCGACGCCTCCTCCGCCGCCTCAGCCTCAGCCTCGACGATCGAGTGCGCCGGCTGCGCCGCCTACGCTGGAAGAGCGGTTAGCGGCGTTGCGACTGCGGAAAGAGGAAGATCTCCAGCGCCAAAGCGCCGCAAGAACCGTGGAGCCACGTCGCCTGCGAGCGTCGTACACGCCCGTGAGTGGGGTCCGCAGCCTCGAACCTCCCGAACCCCGGGTACGATTGATGGGCTTTGCTCGTCGTTGACTTTAGTGGTCTTATTCATGGCTGTGCTGGCGGTGTTGTAGCTTGCGAGGAGTACGGTGGCGTATCCATCGGTAGATAAGACCCACTGGATGCGCGAGCCACCCCGTCAGGAGGCTCCACCGCCGGCTCCAGCTCAAACTCGCGTCCCGCCCATTGAACAGCGTCGGATCGTCAGCCGACAACAATCGCAAGATGCCATCAACTACTTCTCCAGGTACGTTGCTTCAAGTAGAAATCCTTTTCTAGTGTGGCCAATTTACGAACTAACGGCTTGGGCATGTAGTGGCCAACTCCGGACGCTGGAGATCCCATCCAGCATCATCAACGACTTTACATTGATCGCCGCACCAAACACTAATCGACGTCCTGACGGCATCGAAACCTGCGGCATCTTGGCCGGAAAACTAGTACGTTTTCGATACAGTGTACGGAGCAAGTGAGGCGTGTGGGCGCTGACTAATTGTGTCACTTTCAAGAATCGGAATCGACTCGTCATCACAACGCTGATCATTCCGAAGCAACGGGTGAGTCCACACTCAGTTCGACCATGTTCCTATGGAACCTGACGGCATTATGCGATTCTGCATGCGCAGGGCTCGTCCGATGAGTGCACCATGACCAACGAGGAGGAGCTGTCTATCTACTGCTCCGGCAATGAGCTGCTCATGCTCGGATGGATCCATGTAAGCCTTGATATACCGTCGTGGTGGAGGCTCGGTTATCTGACTTTTGTTCGTTTCTAGACTCATCCTCGCCAGAGTTGCTTCTTGTCGTCTGTGGACATCCACACCCAGTGCGGGTTCCAGTCGATGCTTGCGGAATCCATCGCCATCGTCGTCGCCCCAACAGACATGCGGCAAAAGTGCGTAGACTTCTTCCGTGACCACAACGTGGCTGGTCTCACAATCGTGTATGTGGTTTGTAGCGTTGGCGTCTTCCGCTTGACGCAGCCTGGCGGCATGGAAATGATCCAGCAGTGCCGACTCACGGGCTTCCACAAGCACCCAGAGCACATCCAGATCTACTCGGCCGCGCTCGCGTGCGAGTGGAACTCCCAGCGCCGTCCATTTGTCGTAGACATGCGATAAATACCACCAACAACCCACAGTAGTACACTGGACGATTTCATTGTGGGCGTCATCTCTTGAGCTCGGGAGCTCTTCCACAAAAAGCCAATTCAGAATGGGAGTGATAGTGGCACTCTAACGAGGGTGATATTTTTCGTATTTTAGTGACTTCTCTTGTCAATCATGTGAACATGATGAGGAGGAGGATCGGATGAGCCAGCCACCTCGGACCGATTCCCGCGTGGGAGTCCCACCGCGTAAATCACAGGAGGCCGCACAATCAAAGAAGACAAGAACGGCGAAGGAAGGAGCATGCCGATGATGTGGACGACGGCATCGCTGGCCGCGATCGCGGCGCTGTGCGCGACGGGCGACGCGAAGGCGCCCGTGGCTGTAGCTCCTCGCGTGGAAGACATCACGGCGCCGCTCACGCGCGTGGCCTTTGGCTCGTGCAACGACCAGAGTCTACCGCAGCCTCTGTGGCCGGTCATTTCCAGTCACGAGCCCGATATGTGGATCTGGATGGGCGACAACGTGCGTTTGGCTTGGTATCCTTTGTATGAGTGGAGTGCTGCACTGATGAGTTCTTCACAATGTAGATCTACGCTGACTGGCGTGAGCGCGACACGCCTTTGTGGCCACCGCGACGTCTCTTTATTGAAGCTACTGAGGATGAACTCCGGCGCCGCTACGCGTATGGCTATCAGCATGGGACTGGTAGCTCATGATGAGAACGGCGGCTAACTAAAAGTTAAATGTCCTGGAGTAGACGGCAACTACAAAACCCCGACTACAGCACCTTCGTGAGCAAGACGCCGATCATTGGCATCTGGGACGATCACGACTTTGGCATCAACGATGGCCACAAGGGATACATGTATCGCAAAGAGAGCCAGCAAGTATTC
Organism: Pythium coloratum; assembly: GCA_023337545.1. NCBI lineage: Eukaryota > Oomycota > Peronosporomycetes > Pythiales > Pythiaceae > Pythium > Pythium coloratum. Next base: position 71,468 of record JAADXE010000024.1, read on the forward strand.
CTCGATTTCTTCAACGAGCCAGCGGACTCGCCTCGACGCAAGCAGGAGGTACTAGAAGCCATTCCTTATTACCTCCTCTCTGTGTGATTGCAGTAGATTTCTAACATTGACCATGAGCGTACAGGGTGTCTACGCGTCCTACGTCGTCGGTAGTGGCGAAAAGACTGTCAAGTTCATCCTCATTGACAACAGGTGCGTCGGCACGCTCATCGGTTGATCCTATGGACAACAATTCATCTAAAGAGCTCTACGACACTGCAGATATCATCGAGACAGCTACTTGATGAACGGCGGTGACTTCCTGGGCGAAGCGCAGTGGGCGTGGCTCGAAGCAGAGCTCACCAACTCCACCGCCACCTTCAACGTGATCGTGTCCGGCATCCAGATCCTTCCAGCCGACCGGTTCTTCAACGCGGAACGCTGGAGCTTGTTCCCTCCGCAACGCGAGCGGCTACTGAAGCTCATTCTCAGCTCCAACGCCAAGGGCGTCATCCTTCTCAGGTACGTTGCAGACTTCCTAGTAGTCCATGGCTGCTGTGGCTGATCTTGTAGTCTTCTCATATTAGTGGCGACGTCCACTACTCGGAGATCAATCAAGTGATCTGCTCAAATGGCCAGAACGTGCTCACCGAGATGACCAGCTCCGGCCTGACGCACACATGGGTACATCTCCTGGTCTTCAATCATTAGAACCACATTCACTCTTGCTCACTCTCTTTTCTCAATGGTGGTGAAGCTGCAATTCCAGGTCCCAGAGATCGGTCTTTGGCCGGCCCTGCAGTTCACGTTCGCGAATCTTTTGCTCACGTGGGAGTTCCGTCCTCAGGCCGACAGCTACTACCCTCTCTTGAACTGGGGGCTGCTGGAGATCGACTGGGACAGCCAGTCGTATCCCGTTGCAAGCGTCCAAGTCCGTGGCCAGGACGACAAGATCAAGCTGCAGTTCACAGTGGCGTCCACAGCCACCAACTCGTCCTCACCAGAAGAAGACGCCGTGTCCTGCAAGGCGCCGCGCGCCGTCAGTACGTACAAGAAGTACTTCTGGGAAGCCACGCTCATGGTTTCGCTGCTGGCTATGATCGCGTCCTTCATCTTCAACGTCTACCTCCTCCTGCGAGCAGCTCGCTTCGTGCTGGCCAAGATGTTCAGCACGCGCCCGGCTTCAGGCAAAACCGACAGCAAGAAGACTGTCTAGAACGCACATCAAGCCACACTGTGTGTACTATGCAGATTAGCGAACCAGCTTTCTAGTTCCATCATGAGCTCTTGTAGTGTGTGTAACTTCCCCTCTGACTGGATGGGTTCACTCCTCGCACTGACTATCCCCATATATTGCGGTGGTCCAATAATAATTGGTCACTAAGTTCGCATTTGTGTACCCATCTCTGGTTTGTTGAGCTAGCGTAAGTGCGTTTTGTCGCCCTTCTCGGCGCGTCGATCGTTCGTGAGACCTTCGTGGAAGTGCGTGGTGTCCTTTTGTGAGCCAGCGTCCGACTGAGCCCGACGCCACATTGCGACACGGACGCCGCAATCATCAACCGCATCAACCACACACCAGAACGCGCACCACAAAGAGAGAACGAAGATGCGAGCGACCGCGTGGACTGTGGCGACTGTAGCGACTGTAGCGACGACGGCGCTGCTCATGGCGGAGGCCAAGGCGCCGCCGCCGCCGTGCGTGGAGGACATCGCGGCGCCGCTCACGCGCGTGGCGTTCGGCTCGTGCAACGACCAGAGCTTCGACCAGCCGCTGTGGCCGGCCATCGCGAACCACGAGCCCGATATGTGGGTCTGGATGGGCGACAACGTGAGTAGAGTGCCGGTGGGATTGTAGATGAAGAGGAATTCCTACTGACGACACGTGATGCTGTAGATCTACGCGGATATGCCAGAGCGTGGCACGCCCCGCAAGTTCTGGCCGCCACCCAAGCTGTTCGTCGAGGCGAATGAGAGCGAATTGCGCCGCCGTTACGCGTGCGTGTCTTCGTATATTAGTGTGGCTTCTATGAAGGGAGTGAGGCTGACGATTGTATTGTAGCCGGCAGATGAGCAACGCCAACTACAGCGCGTTCGCGGAGACGACGCCGATGATCGGCATCTGGGACGACCACGACTTCGGCATCAACGACGGCCACAAGGGCTTCTCGTACCGAGTCGATAGCCAGCAAGTGTTCCTCGACTTCATGAACGAGCCGGCCGACTCGCCACGCCGCAAGCAGGAGGTCCGGAGCTCCCTTGCGCTGTTGTCTACTGTGAGACTGGATCAACTGACGTTGTATGCGTTTTTATCAGGGCATCTACGCGTCGTACGTGGTGGGAGAGGGCGAGAAGACCGTCAAGTTCATCCTCATCGACAACCGGTGCGTCTTGTGTCTTCGCGTGGTGTGTCCTAGGACGCCTTCCGACTCATTCTTTGTCCTCTGTCTCCTCAGTTACCACCGCGACGAGTACAAGGCCAAGGGCGGCGACTTCTTAGGCGCTGCGCAGTGGAAGTGGCTCGAGGAAGAGCTCACCAACTCCACGGCCGCGTTCAACGTGATCGTGTCGGGCATCCAGATCCTTCCGGCCGACCGCTTCGTCAACGCCGAGAGCTGGAGCCGCTTCCCGCCTCAGCGCGAGCGTCTGCTGCAGGTGATCCTCGGCTCCAAGGCCAAGGGCGTCATCCTACTCAGGTGAGTCTACTCGCATCAGACAGACGGGGACTGATGACGGAAGATCTAATGCTTTTGTACGTTAGTGGTGATGTACACTTTGGAGAGATCAACCAGGTCATTTGCTCGGGCGGCGAGAACGTGATCACCGAGATGACAAGCTCCGGTCTCACGCACAGCTGGGTGAGTCAAGAGCTCTTTGGATACAGCGTAGACTTCATACGGCTGACTCTACTGTGTGTTTGTAGATGCAATTCCACGCGCCGGAGATCAAGTTTTTCCCGGCGCTTCTGTTCACGTTCGCCAACCTCTTCCTCCACTGGGAGTTCCGTCCGCAGCACAGCAGCTACTACGGCTCCATCAACTGGGGCATGCTCGACTTTGACTGGGACAGCAAGCCGCACCCTGTTGCTCACGTGCGCGTGCGTGGTGAAGACGACCAGGTCAAGCTGCAGTTCGAGGTGGCGTCCAAGCCGATCTTCTCGACGACGCCTGGCAAGGACGCGCTGTCCTGCAAGCCGCCACGCGAGATCTCGGTCCGCCGCCGCCGCTTCTGGGTGGTCGCGCTGTGCGTGACGCTCATGCTGATGCTGCTGTCGTTCATCTTCAACATCTTCGTGCTTGTGTGGCTCGTGTGGTTCGTGCTCTCGAAGCTGTTCAGCCGTGGAGATAGCAAGAAGATCCAGGAATCCAAGGATGCCAAGAAGACCAACTAAACATGTGGATGAGAAGGCAGGGAGGGATACATGCATTTTAGAGTCATCCGCAGAGTGAGAATAGCGGATTTGCCCGTAAATACTACCACAAGTACCAGCCAACTCCACCGCGTCGTTTCGCAGCGATAGAGACTCCACACGATGCCCGACCTGGTGGAGCTCTTCCAACGCCAGCGGCTCTACAAGCGCGTGTACGACAAGCGCGTCGACGAACTCGCCAAGCAAGAGCTCGAGCTGCGTCGCGACAATGCGATCCGCGAAGAGATCGAAAGCAACATGCGGGACTTCGTCGCGACGGCGATCCAGTGCCGGTATCGCGGCTGGAAAAGCCGCTGCGTGGCGAACAGAGTGAGGCAACGACACTACGCCGCCATCAAAATCCAGAGCCTGGCACGCGGCTACTTGGCTCGACTGCTAGCTGCCCACGAGCGGCGCAAGCGGCGCCAAGTGCTGTCGAGTCCGCTGGCGCTGAAGCTTTTGATCGCGAGATCCACACTCGTGCGAAGCGTCGGCCCGTGGCAGGAGCTGCTCGACTCGCACACGAACGAGTACTTTTACTTCCACGTGTACACGCAAGACTCGCAGTGGCTGCCGCCCGAGCCGTTTGAAGAGTTCCTCCACTGCCGCTGGCCGGCGTGTGGGTTCGTGGCCCAGACGATCCACGAGATCCACGAGCACTACCGCACAGTCCACGTGTGGTACTGCCCCGTGTGTATGGCCAAGGTATGTACGTCGACGTTCCCACGGTGTCCGATGTGCCAGAGCATTTGCAGCCACGATGCGGACACGGGCGAGATCCTCGGGCCTGGAGAGACCAAGCTGATGGAGATGCAGCGAGCCAAGCAAGCCGACGAAGAGCTCAAGCGCCAGAAAGAGGAGATGCAGCGTCACAGGATGCAGTACTGGGCGGAGCTGGCAGCCCAGGAGCGTGGAGGAGCCCACGGTGGTCGACGGAAGCGTAAGTGCCTGGCGTTTGGACGTCGTGACTCGTTGACAAAGGCCAAAGGAAGTGCGCTGGCGCCTGTGGTATCGGAGGAAGATGCGGCCGTCGCGGCTCTGCAGGGCGTGGATGCCGGCGTGATGGAGGTGCGTTGGCTGGCGTCGATCTACGCCGTGAAGCGACACAGCCAGCAACTCTTCGCCAAGACACTGCTGCCGTTGGGCAGTCTGTACGTCGGTGATTTCCGTCGTGATAACCACAAGTTTGACGGCTTGGGAGTGATCTTCTACACGAATGGAAGTCACTACGTCGGGTCCTGGAAGAACAATATCCGCTCGGGCAAAGGGATCTACCAAGGAGCGGATGGAAGCGAGTATATCGGAGACTGGGAGGACGGTAAGCGCCATGGGCTGGGTATTCTCACGCAGCAGTCTGGTGAGAGGTACGCTGGTCGTTTCGTAAAGGGCCAGGCCGATGGACTCGGTGTGTTACTGGCTCCGAATGGCGACAAGTACGAAGGCTACTTCACACAGGGCCGTCCTAACGGCCAGGGCAAGTTCCACAGGGTGAATGGCGATCGCTTTATCGGATCGACAGTCGACGGAGAGGCCCACGGAGTCGGGATCCTCTCGACAGCGGACGGAGAAGTGTACAAAGGCCAGTGGGACCACGACTACCGTCACGGCCGCGGCGTGTGCTTCTATCCCAATGGTGCCGTGTACTCTGGCGAGTGGTGGCGAGGCCGGTGGAGCGGCCACGGCGTCTACGTGTCGAGCGAAGGGATCAAATACATCGGCGAGTTCCTCACAGGCGACAAACACGGCGCCGGCAAGCTGCTGTTTGAAAACGGCGACGTGTTCGACGGGCATTTTGTCCATGGCGTCGCAGAAGGCCGAGGCTCGAAGAAGGGCATCTACCGCTTTAATGACACGGGTAACGTGTACATTGGCGGCTGGGCAAACAACAAGCGCGAGGGCAAAGGCACGTACATCTTCCGTGATGGCAGCCAGTTCACAGGGTACTTCCACGACGACCACGCACGCGGCAAGGGCAAGATGGTGTACGCGAACGGCAACGTGTACGAAGGGGACTTTGTGAATGCGGAGAAGCACGGTCGTGGCGTGTATCGCTGGGCGAATGGCAGTGTGTACGACGGCGAATTCTGCAAAGGTCTCCTCCACGGACAGGGTACGCTACAGCACGCAAGCGGCCACAAGTACAGCGGCCAGTGGGTCACGAACAAGAAGCACGGACGCGGACGCTTTGAGTACAAGAACGGAGACGTGTATGACGGTGACTGGGACATGGACCGCCGCCACGGCCACGGCAAGTTTGTGTGGAGTCCAGGCTCGTCACTGCAAGAGTCGTACGAAGGCGCGTGGGAATACGAGAAGCGCCATGGCGTTGGCACGTACTACTACGCGAACGGCACAGTCTACAGTGGCGACTGGCACTATGGTACACGCCAAGGCAGCGGCATGTTCACGTGGCCGAATGGCGACGTGTACAGGGGGCAGTTTGAGAACGAGATGCAACATGGTAAAGGCAGCTTCCACGATGGGAAGAGTGGGGATACGTATGAAGGCGAGTGGGTCTACAACGTGCGTGAAGGTCATGGCAAGGTGCTGTATGCAAGTGGCAAGGTCTTTGAAGGAACGTTCCACGAGGGGCGACGCCACGGCTCAGGCGTGATGACGTACCCGGACGGCAACAGCTACCACGGCACGTGGAATCAAGACAAGAAGCAAGGAGGAGGACGCTACGTCATGCACGTGAGTGCCAGTGGAGCCCCAGGAGACACGCTGCGTGTACGGGTGTTTGGCTATTAGTTAGAGTCCTAATAAATGTACTTGTACGGCGTCGTGGTGCCCGGCCGGATCTCAAACTCATCGAAGAGATCCGTCTCCAGTGTCTCTTCGGCCTTGGACAGGACCGCGCCAGAGAACCCACGCAGCGACGCGCTGAGCTGTGTGAGATCGAGCGTCTGGACCTCGTCGAACTTGTCCAGATTGATGCGGCAGACCTTGCCTGAGAACATTTTACCGTTGAAATACGGTACGAAAAACGCGTACTTTCCGGAGACCACGCCGCCGTTGAAGCCACGCAGGTCGTCGTCTGGGAGGTTGGGCACTTGGCTTCGTGAGGCCGTCGGTAGGTCGAGCACCGAGACGCCCTTGAGCGTGAAGTCGTTGGTGTCGATCCGCACGACTTTGCCTGTGTGGACTTGATCGCCAGCTCGGTTGTAGTGTGCACGGTGCGGGACTAAGATGACGTACTGTTTGTACGCGATGCCCCTCACAAAGCCACGCAAGTCGTCGTCCAAAAGTGACAAATCCAGGTACTGGACGGTCTTGAAGTCGCGCAGATCCAGACGAGCGACCATCCCAGAGTACGGGTTCACTTCGACCGACACCACCTCCTTCACGCGCATGAACGGCACGAAATACGCGTAATGGGTCACTACAACAGGCCACAACATAGCGTAAGGACAGTTTAATGTAACGACTAGCAGCCAGGTAAACGTACCGCGTACAGAGCCACTGAACCCAGCGAGACGCGGGTGGACGGCGGCAAGGTCGATGCTGTCGGCGGTCGCAAACGTCGTCAAGTCGACGCGCACGACGACGCCCGAGTTCGTCACGGGGAACTCGCGCAGGTTCGTGGTGAGCTCGTCGCCCACGAGCGGCCGTCGGAAGGGTACAAGATACGCGTAGTTCTTGTCTACGAGCCACACAAACAGTAGTGTCAGTCTCTCACACACGCGCGAGTCCTCTAGCTATAACGTACACTTGAAGCCGAAGCTGAAGCCGACGTAGCGAGGGTTGATGGCCTTGAGGTCCAGCACTGCGATGCCAGCGGCTGCAAAGTTGGCCAGATCCAGTCGCACGAGCTTGCCGTGGAGTCCGCTTTCGTTTTCCTTGGGGATGAAGTACGCGTACTGCGAGTCGTCTATGAACGAGGCGCTGAATCCTTTGAGACTGGCGTCGATCTGCGTGAGGTTGAGCTGCTGGATCACGGGCGTCGGCCAGTCGTACGCCATCGTGAGCACGCGGATGATGTGGCCCACGTACGCCACACCGTTGTAGTACGGCGTGAGGTACAAATACTCGGCGTCCTGGAAGATCCGCGTGGGGGTGCCTATGCGCTGCGGGTGGGCCACGTACTGCTCCTCCAGTACGACTCGCCAGGCCGTGACCATGTAGTTTTTGTCGTCTTTCGAAGGTGTGAGGTAGGTCTCATTCAGAAAGGCGGTCTTGCTGAAGGCTGTGAAGCCTCCTTGGAAGCCCGTGAACGACGGGTGCAGCCTGGCCATGTCGATCAGCGTGACTTGGGTCGTGTACGGGCCTATGCCCATGGTCGTCTCGTAGTCGCTGAACTCGAGGAACCGCGCCGGGCGAGGCCGCTTCTTACCACGAATATCCAACTGGATGCGAGCCACGTTGCCGTGGTACGCGCCGTTGAACAACGGCACCAGATACAGATACTTGGTCGCTGTATGAAGCCAAATAGAAACTTTTAGTGAGCTCCTCAGTTAGCGGATACCTTGCTGATAGTATCATTTACCGTAGATGCGGTAGTCGTTGGAGACCACGAGCGGGCTGTCCTGCATGCCGTCTTTGACTGCGATCGCGTAGATGCGGCACGCGTATGGCGGTATGATGACGACGTCGCCACTAATCGCGACTGCGTACTGTTTGCTAGTACCCACGAGGTCGCTCGCCGTTGGCACGACCGTCGACGACGCGTTCACGATCAGATAGTGGATCGTCGCGCCCAGCTTCTGAGTGAGCAGCCGCACGGCGATCTGCGTGGAGAAGCGTCCGCCGTTGGGCTCGAGCTCTGGCGCCGAGACCACGCCCTGCCACTCATAGTATACGCCCGTGGGGAACGTCAGGAAGGCTTCTGGGTGCGCGAAGCGGTCTGAATACGACACGTAGCACGTCTGCGTGGAGGCCTCGAGGTCAAACGACAGACAGAACGGGTCGTTCACGCAGCGCTGCGCACATTCGTCGGTGGTGGACGGCGTGAACTGACCGCCCTCAAGAAACCCGCGCAGTCCGCGTTGGCTAATCGCACGGAAGAGCGTGAGAGGCGAAGACACAGTAAGTCGACGGTGAGGTGGGTGGTGGAGTTCTTCGAGTGATAGCTGCGTACTGTCGAAGAGAGGAAGGTCGTTGTTTATGATCCATCTACACAACAAGAAAGTGGGTAAGACGGCAGGTTTTTGCGATGAGGACACACCGAGACCGACGGACTCTTGGTGGCTGAGCGTGACGCAGAGGAGATGAGAGGCCACCACGAGAAGCAGTAAACGCAGCCAGCCATGGCCAATGAGGCGTCTACTTAGTGATCTTGCATTTGAATCGTGGTGGTGAGGCATTGAAGGCTGAGAGGTGGTCCAAATAGGCGTCTGTTGGTGGAGTGGCTCTTCATTGGAACGTTCAGTAAGTAGAAATGCAGTATATTTGGGACCGTTATTGACAGGGCGCAGTGGGAGACGACATCGTGTGACGGTGTTGCTGACTGGCTATTCAGCTTCGAATTCGTACGCGTAGGAATCGATCTCGGACGTGGACTCCTCGGGTGTGGGCTTGCTCTTGACGCTGTTGTTCACTGCCTCGCCGTTGTTGTTGCTGCCTGGAGTGGTCACGTGCTTCTTCGCGAGCTGCGCTCGGATCTCTTCGATCGAGGCCATGTCAAAGGGCATGACCTCTTCAAATTCGGGCTTGACGGCCTTGACCTTGGGTTGATCGAGTGACTCGGGCATGGTCAAGCCAAGCGGCGAGTCGTAGCACACGCTGAAGTCCTGCTTTTGAGGCGTCGCTGCCTGTGCGGTCGTCGGCGATGGCTTGCTCGTCTTGACGATCTTGCCAGGCACGAGCATCACAGGCTTTGGCAGCGTCTTCGACTTGGCGTCCTTGTCCTTGTCGCTGGGCTTGACAATCTTGCTGGGTGGCTTCAGTGCCGATGGCTTGGACTCGGGTGATGCATCCGCTTTCTTCGGCGTCGTCTGCTTGGCAGCCTCCTTGTCCACTGGGCTCTTTGTCTCTCTGGATGACTCCGCCTTCTCAGTTGACTTCGCGGTCTTGCCGTTGATCGAGGTCGGTGGTGACTTGGTCGGCAGCGAGCTCAGCACGGCCTCGATGTTGATGTTGTTCTCGACGATCGAACTCAAGCTCGCCGATCGCTGGCGCAGCATTGGCGAAACCCGTGGACCTGCAGTCTTGTCCTTGTCCTTGGCTTTGCTTGGCTCGGGCGTCTCTGGACCAGTGGTGCTCGGCTCGTCTGCATCCTTCTTCTTCTCGATCGGCGTTGGCTTCCTCAGTCCCGACGACATATCACGAGACGACATGCTACGCTGTCCGAGTGCCGGGGTCTTGGGCTTCATGCTCTGCTTGGCACGAGCTTCCTCACGCAGCCGCTTGACTTCGTTCTCTCGATCCGCCTTCGTGAGCGCCACGCTGAACTCGTAGATGATCGTAAAGAACTCGCACGCGCTCGTGAGGGCTGCGTGGTTCGCACTGGCACTGCCCGCATCAGCAGGCGCTGGTGTTGACTCGTCCGCACTATCGCTTTCGCCTTGGAAGCCAAAGCGCTGCATGGTCTCTTTGAGTAACCGCACCATCGTCTCCAGGTCGTCTTTCAAAGCCTTGGTCGTCTGGGACGCACTCTGCAGGAACTCGCTCATGATCTGGACGAAATGGTCGCACGGCTCCTTGTCCTCGATCGCGTTCTTGAGCTTCTGGGCACCCAGCTCATTAGTCACGTAGTCCACGATCTCACTGACCTTGCCCATATCTCCTGGCAACTCTGGAATGGGAATGTTCTGGACATCGTACAGCGACGACAGCGATTCACTGAGCCGCACCGAATTGCCTTTCTTCTGACGCATCATCCGCGCGACGTAATGGAGCAGTGTTGTCGTCTTATCGATCGACTTGAGCTGGCTGAGCTTGGTCAGATCGCCCAGTCGGAAGCCCTTGGCACCACCGCGTGCTGTGCCTTGGTTCATGCGGTTTCCCACCTGCAGCACCACCATCAGCACGCTCTTGAACTCGCAGCTTTGCAGGATCTCAGTGCTTGCGGCTCGAAGCCTGTCCACCTTCTGCTGTAGATCTCTCGCGAGCGTTGGGAACTGGAGCTTGGACTGCATCGCCGTGAGTCGCTGCTTGAGACGAGGCACGGAGATGAGCTCTTTCAGCACGCGCTCCGCTTCATTCAGCGACAGCGGATCACCTGAGTAGCCCATGATCGCAGCGACCTCTTCGTCCGTCGGAAGGATCTTGATGAGACCTTGGACGCGGTCGAGCGTCAGCACGTTGGCATCCACCTTCATGATGGCTTCGCGGATCGCAGCGTGGCTCATGCGGAACTGCTTGATGATGATCGAGATGTTGTTTGCTCGAGATCGGTCGATCAAAAAGACGACACTAGCGCGAGGCGACAGAAGTTCCTTGGGCATTTGATCCATCGACATGGAGCGCGACTTGGGGCCAGTCATCGGAGCAGTTTGCGCAGGAAACTCGTTCTCCAGGAGAGCAAGCTCCGTATCCACAAGGACGACGGGTGGCTCGTTGTTTTCTTTTGTGGGTTCCTTTTCCAGCTCTTCCCAGATCGTGCCGCGGATCGAGTCACCCTTCATGTGCTGCCAGTAGAACGGCCGTGTGGTCGGCTTGGCGACGGAAGCCTGCGGCTTGATGGACAAGCTCAGATTGGCGCGTCGTACTGGCGCGGGTGGCGGCATCCCCGAGTTGTTGGACGCCTGGTTACTTCCATTCGCTGGAGCTACAGGATCCAGTGGCGCATCTGGCGTATCCAGTAGCTCAGGACGGAGACCGGCCATCTGCATCTTGCCCTTCACGGTATCCGCTGGTGCTCCCATTGCCGCAAGCTTGAAGAATTTGGCGTATGCTGGGTCATCTTTCACAAGCACAGTAGCTGCGGTCGCTTGGTTCTCCGACGACTGAGTCTCTGGCTCTGCCTGGCGCTTCGCAAACATGTTGGACAGCGCTGCGCCTGCCAGCATGAGCTTCGCAGGGGCTGGCGGAGCTTGTGTGGCCGCTGGGTCTCCACCCTTTGGAGGAAGCTCGGCGTCCGGCGTGTCCAGTAAGTCTGGATTCAATCCAGCCTGACGCATCCGCGCTTGGACTGCCTCGAGTGGCGCCATGGTCTTGAGCTTGAAGAACCTGGTGTACTCCGGGTCATCTTTCACGAGCACCTTCTTCACTGGCTCAGCTACAGTAGCAGGTGCGTGTTCAGCGTTGTTGTTGCTCGCCTTTGGAGGCATGAGAGCGTCTGGGGTGTCTAGCAAGTCCGGATTCAGACCGGCTTGCACCAGCTTGGCCTTCACGACCGCGGCTGGAGCACCCATGGACTGGAGCTTGAAGAACTTGGCATACTCTGGGTCGTCCTTGACTTTCACTGGTGCTGCTGCTGGAGCCGCATCAGCCGCAGGCTTCGCGGCGGACGGCATGTCTTGGTCCGGAATATCCAAAAAGTCTGGGTTCAGTCCGGCCTGGCGCATCTTGGCTTTGACCGCTTCTGCAGGCGCACCCATCGATCTCAGCTTGAAGAACTTGGCGTAGTTTGGGTCGTCTTTGATCTTGGTCGATTGTTTGACTTCCTCACAGGCTGGTGTTGGGTCTTCAGGTGACTCGACAGCCTTCACTGGTGGTGCAGGTGGAGTAGACGCTGTGCTTTGGTCGAGTAATGCAGGATCCACGCCGGCTTGTTGCATTTTCGCCTTCACCGCAGCAAGCGGAGCGCCCATGGACAACAGCTTGCGGAATTTGGAGATATCAGGGCCACTGGAAGTTTCCTCTGGTGTTGCAGGCACACTAGGGACCGGGGCTGCAGGCGTAGGCGTGACAACAGCAGCAGCGGATGGCTTCGACTCGGTCGCCGCCTGATCTAGCTTGTCCAGTAGATCAGGGTCCACTCCTGCCTGCTGCATTTTGGCTCGCACAGCGGCACGCGGGGCACCCATGGCCAGCAGCTTACGAAACTTGGAGATGTCTGGCCCAGAGGACGACTGAGCCTTGTCAGATGAGACCATACTGGGCATCTCGGCTTCTTCTTCCGTGACAGCCTCCAGGTGCTCTTCGTTTGCTCGCGAGGACTTCATGGACGACACCACCATCGGGCTCGTGGGTACGAGGTGCGGACGCACTGGCGTCAGTGGAGGCAGCGATAATCCGACCGACGGCTTCATGGGCGTCAATGGCGGAAGCGCAAACGATGCAATGTGGCCGCTTTTCTGCGGCATTGGCGACGGAGCCGCTGACGAAATCGAGAATGTAGGGAACACGGGACGTCTAGCATCCTTCTTCACACTCGCAGTCGCCATTGGGGTGGGCGCTGGCGTCGTGGGCAGGCCCTGGCCTTTCTTGAGATGCTGGAAGAAGCCAGCTAGTGCCAGCTTCGCTCCACTTGGCTTGCGGGTTTGGGCTTCGTACTCGTGGCAGGACTCGTCGTAGCTTTCTGTCTCGGTCATGGATCGACGTGGACTGTGTTCTTCTTCGTAATGGGAGTGCACTGGACTCCGCTGGGGAGCCGCTAGATCACCAGCAGCTGATGGACTTCGCGGAGCCCCTGGTCTCACTGGCGTTGCTGCCTCACTGTCACCACCCAGCGAATGGAAGCGAGAATACACGTTGTGATGATGGCTGGACGCTGTCTTCGCAGGAGTGCCAGCCGCCAACGTGTACACGTCCGAGTCACTGAACCGTGACGGCAGCTTCATCGATACCCGTGCGATTCCGACTGGCGAAGATGATCGCTCGTTCGCAAGCGCTGATCCGTCCGATTGACTGAGCGACTTCTCAAGCTTGTCGACGACGTTAGCTCCTGCCGCTGCGCCGTCAGCCGACAGCGAAGTCGCTAACGTGGACAGCAATAGCAGCAGCTTCTGGTTGGTCTGGTCGTCCAGCCGCTTGGAGCCTTGCTGAAGCATTGCGACAATGCTCTCGAGCGACGGCGCGGCCTTGCACTCAGCTGATGAGACCACTGGCTCTCGCGATGGAAGCAAGACCTCCAGCAATGGCGCAGCCTGTGCCTCCACAGAAGATCCCGACGCTGTTGCCTGGACGGCACTCTTTGGTGCTGAGAACGCGACGTTGGTCTTCGGTATCGAAAGCGACGGAAGCAGCGATTCAGAAGGTCGACGCTGCATCGGATCCGGTGCTGGCGGAGGCGAGATCATGGCAGTCCCAGTGGCCTCTTCGGTCTCTGTATGGAGCTCGACCATGTCCAGCTTCAAAGACTTTCTTGCCTGGAGACTACGCGGTCCTTCACATTGCGGGGTTGACTGAACCGACGAACTACTGCCGCTCTCACGGCGCTGCACACTTCCCGCAGGATCACTAGCCGCGTTTGTAGGTGACGCGATTGCCGACGCCTCTACGACGACTGATGTCGCTGGTTCATCCGCAGCTGATGGAATATTCAGCGACATTCGACGCTGCACTGGCTGTGACGGTGCCGCTTGCATCTTGGCTCGATCGTTCGTGTGGCTCTTGAGGAAGACTTGGATCTGCATCACCATGGCAGGCGACGCGCTCTCGTCTCCGTCTTGTCGGATCTTCTCCAACAGCGTGATGAAGCCGCTGTTTTCCAGGTCGTCACGAATCGCCACTCGCTCACTCGCGCTCAGAGTCGTGTTGACGACGATATTCACGAACGTCACAACTGCCAGTTGGAAGGCCGCATCGTCCTTGTTCTCCGCGAACCCTTTGGCCAGCAACGCAAACTTGGAACTCGCGTCACTCGTTTCGCTCTGATGCGCGATCGCTGAGACGACAGCAGACTGCACTGTCTGGCTGTGGCAGCACATGATGCCGAGTAGTTTGAGGATGCTGCCTCGCAAAGCATTGGACGATGTTGCGTGGGAGTAGAGAGCGAGTAGTCGATCGCAGCAGTCGACTGTTCGGACCATGGCGTCGACGCCACGGTTGGAATGGGACAGTGAAAGAAGCGCGTGGAGGACTTGCGTGTGAACTTCTGCAGTCAACGCCTTCGCTGGATCGATCAACACGAGCAGCGCTGGGACTCCATCGGCAGCCACGAACTTATCGACCCAATCTCTGTATCAACGCACACACACAACATCAGTGACCAGCTCACAGTACTAGCTACGAGAACGGTCTCAGACTCACTTGGCACGTAGGATCGTGTTGATGCGAATGGCACGAAAGAGGTCGTGTAGGTAGTCTAGGTGGGTCTGCAGATCGGCGAGGGCATGGATACACGCGCTGGGATCCAGAAGCTCCTTGTCCGCTGCTTCAGGATTTGCGAGAAACTTGTCGAGGCAGATATACATCCACTTGGTCTCACTCGATTCAAAGGCATTGAGATCCTCGAGCACTGTGGCTGTCACGAGTTTGCTGCGGAGAAGGCTCTCAAACTGCGTCTGGATTTCATCCGTGGCTGGAGGCGAAGGTATCTGCAATTCAAATAGTGATGGTATCAGCTTCGGTCGTTCCTCCTTAGGGTTCAAGACACATGCACATACCGGAGGGCATCCTGCGAGGAACCGGGCGTCTGGAGGGCCATCGGCGGACGGCGTATTTCCCATCGGGGTGAAGTCGAGATCAGATACCTAGGAGTCTACGTCCTGTTGGTGAGAGCTTTTCGTCTGGAAGGAGCCGATCGCATCCGCTGGGGATGTCACGATCTCACACTGAGCAGCAACGCCGTTCTGTTTTGCTGAGCGGTGGCCTTGAGGCTGGCAAAACTTCTCGAGTGGAAGAGAACGGCGATCGGGGCAGTGTCTCAAGCGACTCGCCAGCGAATATCTGAGTTGCATGTGACGGCAGCGCAAGCCTGCAGCCGAGTCTTTATTTGCGGAGCTCGCTCACTCGCGCTGCTTGCTGCATCGCATGCGTGCCCCATTCCGCGTGAGTGAAGGATGGTCGAAGTCCACGCTTGCTGCTTGTCTTGGGTTCACGCGCCGCTCAAGATCGCTATTTACAAATCGGAAACCGAGACAGCTTGGAGGAGGAAAATAGCCTCCGCCTTGCAGTCGCTCCATGGGATGCTGCCACTAACCAGCAAGGTTTGGCTTCGCAGACGCGGTCGGTCGTGAGCCGTTTTTCCCCTTCAACGCAACGGCCACGATACTTTAGAGGCGACCCAATCGGTTTTGCGGGGGCGTTGAAGACTGACAGCATCGAGCACGACTTGCTGCGGATCTTCGCAAGATTTTCTCGACACGATCTGCTTCATCATGATTGAAGCTGCTCGGACAAAGAGACACCGTGGCCACGCTTGGCTTCTAGTTGCTGCGCTTGCCATCGTCTTCACGCTGATTCATGGCGTCGCTGCGGCGGTTGTGGATCCCACGTCCGCATCTGCTGTTTGCAAAGCTGCGACCGAGTACTTCGACGTCGCCGTGCTTGGATGCAATCGCTGTATCAGCCCGACAGGTGGAGCGACGACGCCGAGCTATCTTCTGGTGAGTACTCGTCAAGACAATCGGCATCCCCTCCGGCTGACCGTTCACCGTTTCTTGTGTAGGAGCCTGATCCAAAGAGCGTGAATGCACTGGGTCTCATCGCATCGTGTACTTGTCGGTATGTCACGACTGTGAATCCTCGGTAGCATGAGTATCACAGCTCACCACTGTGCTTTCACCGTCACAGAAGCTCAGCGTACCGAGCAATTCAGGAAGAGTCGACTTGCGCTTCGACGTGGCCAGCACCATGTAATCTGGAATCGTGTGCGAGCTGCCCACGCGGCTCCGTACCGACGGCTGATGCGACGCAGTGCTTGCCTTGCGGAAACTCCACGCTTGGCATCGACTACATCACAAACGATTGCAAGTGTCCATCAAACTCGATCCTTCTGGAGAAGAACCAGGTCCGTATCCTTGGACCTCTTTGATACCATATCATCGATTGTTCTGACGCTTGTGTGTGTGTGACGCCTTATAGACTGGAGAGATTCTGTCTGCAAAGGCATGTGTAGCTTGTGCAAATGGGACGCGTAGTGATCCCTTGACTGGCACCTGCTCGGCATGTGACGACCCATCGATGACTCTCGTTGCCGACTCTGCCGGTAGCACATTCAAGTGCGCGTGCAAGACAGGCAGCCAGCTTATCACGAGCGAGTGGCTCGGCGAAGCCAAATGCGTCTCACTGACTCGATCGGCGACACTCAACACCAAAGTCACGCTGAGCCTGGCGTCGACGGTCCGCTTTTCAGACTTCAGCTCGGAGGAATCAGCAAGCGTAAGCTCGACAGTGTCGTTCGCGAGTGGTGCGTGGACCTCGTAGTCTTCTAGTGACTCGTTTGCCGTCACTGATGCATTTCTTGGGTAGATCTGGTCCAGGATATGTTTCTTCTGTCCGCGAGCGAGTGCTACTTCTACCGCAACGAGAGGCAGAACCAGTTCTGCCAGGCGCTGGGCAACTTGTGCGTGCTTCAACACTTGAGTCCGACCGCTGCGCCGTGTGCGCTGTTCGATCTCATCCAGAAAAGCGGCCGCCCGACCTCCGCCAACGGCGTGAGTGGCTGGTTCTACACGCTGCCGTTCTTGTCGTACAAGACGAACGCGCCCAACGTCCTGAAGTCGACTGCGATTGGAATGAAGGTACGCTCTTGGTTCTGCTTCCGCGTATCTTGATGCGCTGGTTCACTCAAGAGCTCTTGTCCCCTTCGCGATAGATGTCGTTCGACGAGGCCACTCAATCGGACACGCATGATCACCTCGAGTTCATGATTGCGACGTACGCTGTCAATGGGACACTCAAGAGCTTTCGACGCCTCACGAACCAGCTTCTGTACTGTCTTGATGGCTCAGCCACGGCTGTATCTTCGTCCTCATCGGCGACACCGTTGTGGACTCGATTTGGTGTCAGCACGACCAGCCACATTACATGCGATCTCTCCGTGCTGGAAGCTGATAGCCTTGAGCTGTATGAACTGTTTCTCATCGACCAAACGAAGAGCGAGGGTGCAGACGTTCGATATGTCTCCGTTCCGGTCCAGAATCTCAACTACGCCGACGAGCGAGGACTGTACATCAACCGCAACAAACGCCCATCGGACGCAGAAGACGATTTCTTGAGCAATCGCTTCTTTCTTGTGGACGTCGCGTCGGGGGTCCAAGTCGGGGAAAGCAAGACGCGCGTCGTCCGCCACGCGAATTCGATCAAGCTGACCATTCGAACGCAGGCGTCCGACCCGAGCAGAATCCACCCGCCGCTCCTCACGATCTCGTACGTCGATACGCAGACTCCACCTCAGGCAGCGTCGATCAAGTTCCAGGTCGTGTACTCGTCGGACCCGGGCAGCTTCTGGTCGACAGCGACGACGTTGTTCGTGATCGCGTGTGTGGTTGCGGCGGCGCGAGTTGTCCTCCACATCTTCACGTGGCAGCGACGCAACACGCGCAACGAGGAGATGGCGCTCACGGCGTGGCACTCGTTCTCGCACTTGATCACGAGCCTGGTCTCCAACATGGCGCGTGCGTGCTTCCTCGTGCTGTTCGTACTCTGCGTGTACTTCCTGCTCTTCTTCAAGCTGCAGTCCAGCGTCTTCCTCATGCTTCCAGAGATCAACAGCCAGCTCGAGAGGGCTCGCAAAGACGAGTACTATCCTTTCCGAGTGCTTCTTCCGTTAGCGTTCAGCTTCCAGCTTGTCACGATTCTTGAGAAGCTGTACCGCCAGTGCCAAGCGCAGTTGTTCTTGATCGACTGGGAGAAGCCACGCGCCAAGGTCATCGACATGGACTCGAGCCAAGTGCAGCCGGCTCCCGTGAGCGTCTGGCGCACGATCCTCGCCGCCAACGAATGGAATGAGCTGCAAACAGCTCGCAAGACGTCGCTAAGCTTCACGCTTGTCGTCCTTCTGTTCTTGCTGTACGGATGCGACTTGAGATCACTAGCGCTGCCGATTCCTCGATCCCAAATGGCCCACCTGACGACCAAGGCGACGACGGCTGCCACGTTGACCATGGACCAGGACCTTGCCATGAACCTCTGCCTGCGCTTCGCGACCGTCTCGTCGCTCTGGCTGCTCATCTGTATCGCGCAGCGGCTCTGGAAGTGGATGATCTACGAACGCTTCTTCGACGAACCGCGTGAACAAGTCTTCGTCGACCTATGCACAGTCGCCAAAGTGAGCTGCTTCATCGTGGATGAGACATATCACGGCTTCTACTTGCACTGCCGTTCACCGTACCCGTTCGCTGATGGGAGCATGGGCGAGATCGTCGACCAGCTGAAGCAAGAGGCTGCGGGCTTGACTGTCGGACGAGGCTTGGACAGCAGCTTGCCAGATTGCCAGACTTTCGAGATGTTCTTCACTCGCAAATGGAAGCGCAAGTACCTCACGCTGTACAACGCCGTCCACGACACTGGCACGCAGCGAAGAAACCGACCGGATGCAGACGACCAACCGAGTCCTCGGAAGCAACTCTCACCAACGCGAGGCGGAGGAGATAGGCGACTCGCTGGTGGCCGCGCGGCAGGTATGATCCCGTGGCAGGCCCACTCAACGACCAGCTTCATCCACGGCTGGCATTCGTCAGCGATGCTCACGACGCAGACGATGGTGCAACACGCAGAGGAACTGAGCGACTTCCTCAAGCTGTTCATCGAAAACCAAGACGACCAGTTCCGGTGGCGCATCTACCGCATGGAGACATATTTGAGTCGCTTCTTCGGCATTCCTCCGGACATGTCCACGACGCGCCAGTCGTTCTTCCTACCAGGTGAGCATTCCATTCTTGTCAGTCTTCATGAGAGGAAGCGGCTGACTGACAGTCCATGCTTGCGATTTCCTTACCAGATGCGGATTCCCGATTCACTCGGGTGCTCTGCCTTGGGATCGAGAACGACTTGATGCTGATGAACATTCTGGTACGTTGTTGCCCATCACCTGTGCCTTCTTCTCTCGAGATCTCTAATGCTTTGACTCCCAACCAGTGCTTCACGGCGTTTGACCTATGGCTCAACAACCACGCGATCTCCGCACTTGCGACGTACCTTCTCGAGGGGCTTTTCATGGGGCTTCGCGCGCATTTTGGCAGCAAAACCATCGCGAGGCATTCACTGGTCGACTCTCGTTTCCTCATCTAAACAACACACACAATAGAACACTTCGCACCGAGTCCACCCAAACACTCAAGGTGTACATGTACTTGCCCATCCCACGATCATCTAAGTCTTGAACTCCATCGCCCTCGCCCAGTCCAACTCACTGCTGTCCTCCGAAATGGCCGTCGACCAGCGAAGCGCGGCAAACGACGCTGGCTCGTTCTTCTCTTTGTGAGTGGCGTGGAACTCAGCCTCGCATTTGTCAGCAATTGCCTTGCTGTCGTATGGAGTCGCTGGCTTGCTCGTCTTGGTACACAACGACGGCACACACACGGTGATGACGTACGAGCACAGGCTTGGCTCCTCCACGTTTTCAATCGATGGCGTCTGCAAAGTACAGTCCATCAAAAGTGAGACCACCACCCTACCCGTGTTGTTGCCTGTAGCTCTGCTTACCGTAGGCTGGGACTTGCAGCACGAGTACACCACTTCAGTCTTCCGCAGCTCGCCGTTCTCGTCACAGTGCTGGCCACCAGTGAACGAGTGGGCGATCTGAGCGCTACTAGTAGGTGCCTCAAGAGCACGAGACTTGCCATCGTCCTCCACGTAGACGCCCATGCTCCAGTCGCTTGGTCGCGTTCCGTCGGCTTCTTCGTGGTACTGACGCACCTCCTTCTTGTAGCAGACTTCGTACGACCACCAGCCAGCAGTCGCCGTGATGCACTTGCCCGCCAGCTCATCATGGGCCAGTTGCTACGCATCCACACAGAAACAGTGAGTGATCCCCGTCAGAATCCCCATCCAACGTATCAGGAGACCGAGCAACGTTACCATCTTCTTCGCGTGCTCCTCCGCAGTCGCCGACTGCAGATCCTCTTGCACCTTGGGCGTCACCGCCTCCATGATGCTGGTGTGGACACACTGCTGGTAATCGTCATGATGGAACTTCCACCTACGGCCAGTCGCAAAACCCCAGTCTTTCGTCAGTCCTCAATCACACCGTTCTTCCACGCAGTTCTTCCGCACCCGACGTGGCGGTTGCAGCCTCCGCAGCGGAAGTCCTTCCAGCTGTAGCCTTCAAAGAACGTCGCCTTGCTCGTGAAGCCTTCGCCGTCCACGCCCACGGCCTTCTTGAACGCCACGATCTCCATCTCCACCTACAACGCAAACGCCAACGGCATGAGCCTGCAGGCCACCCTCCACGTCTCAGAAACGCATTACGTACTCTGCTTGGATTCACGAACGTGTGGATATCCGCGCCGTTCTTGCCCAGCTCGTGTGAATGGCGCGAACTCACCGACTTGGCCGTGTCCGGCAGCTCCGTGTGATCCCTAGTCAAACAACAGCTCTTTGTCAGCCACACAGCGCCATCTACATCAAGAAACCAAGCCAAATACATACTTTTTGAGCGCGATCTTGGCGCCGCAGATGCGGCAGCGCACCACGGGCCCTTCATCCGCCTTTGCATCGCCGTTGGCGTCGGTCGTGACGACCGCGAGTTCGTTCGACGCACTTTCTTCGTGCGCACTCGCCACAGCGACCAGCGCACACAGCGCCAGCCACAGTAGCAGCACCGACAGACCTCTGGGCTTAACCCCACGGCTCAGCGTACGCATTGAGGTGCTCTTCTCCCTGTAGAAAGCGACGGAACCACTGCCGTGTGCCACTTGGCTGCTGATTGCCATTTGCGAGGTGATGACGATGGCGGCAGGGGAAATTTCTGCCACTTGGCTCACATATTCAGCCAATCATATGAGTTTTTGTCATAATATCATCCAATCAGATGAAGATACGTTGTTCCATGTCATTTGGATCTCTTCCCCACCAGCTCAATCGATCACCATGGGCAAGCGTGGAGGCGGCGGAGGCGGCGGCGGCAGCGGCGGTGGGGCCAGCAATGCCAAGGAGCTCAAGATGTTCCTGAAGAACCGCATGTGGCGCGACCACTGGTACGTGATCGTGGCCGTGCTGGCGATCGTCGTCGCGGTGTTCAGCGCGTCGGTGTTCCAGTTTTCCACGTCGAAAGACCACATGTACCGCATTGAGGTCACCAACGCGCCGCTGCTGACGCGCGTGTTCCAGTCTGGGGAGCCCTGGGTCGTGCTTTGCTCCAAGCCAGACGATATCATGCCGGAGGTCTTCAGCAAGGTGTCCAAGCGCCTCACCGACAAGAGCTTTGTCGGTGTGCTGGACTGCACGCAGAAGCTGCCGGCGTCGGGCAAGACGGTGCTGCAGCGGTTCGGTATCAAGAAGAGCATCTCGCCAACTATCTTCACGGTCGCAAACGGCGAGAAACCACAACAGGTACGGCCTATAAAGCAGTTGTGATGAGCGAGTATGTAGGGCTTTAGAGTCTGATTGATCTGTTGTCCACCAGGTCTTCCTGAACTACCTGCAGACGTCCAAGGCTCTCGCGAAGCGGGTGGTCGACCAGACGAAGAAGGCCGCTGCGGAGGTGCTCAACTCGGCTCAGCTGGACGCCAAGTGTCTTCAGAAGAGCGAGTGCGTGCTGCTGCTGCGCGGGGCCAAGTGGAAGCCGTACGAGAAGCAATGGCTCGACAAGCTCATGGCCGAAAACCGCAAGCTGCCGTTCGCGTGGATCGATTCGACGATCTCCAAGCTATCGATGGAGTCGGCGTTGCCCAAGTTCAAAGTCGGTGAACACCGCTTGGTTCTGTTCAAGAAGCTGCGTGACCCAGACACGAAGAAGACGACGGTGACGGCGAAGGCGTACCGCAACGTGTTTGAGCTCATTCCTGTGCGCCAGTTCCTGGAGGAGACTCTGCCTACTGAGCTGAAGGCACTGGACAAGACGCCGACGGTATCTCGTCGCAAGGATGCACCGAAGAAGTCAGCGAGACGATCGAAGAAGGCCACCGAGGACAAGCCAGAGGAGACGTACGCCGAGAGACGTCGCCGTGAACGTCGTGAGGCGGAGCAGGACCGAGGAGACGAGTTCTACATCCCACAGGCGACTGACGGGTCCGATGCGGAAGAGGTGGAAGAGCAGTCGACCACGGACATCCTGGATGAAGTGGACGAGGTTGTGGACCTGGATGAGACGGACGAATAGGGAACAAAGCAGAATGCCGGAAAAATGCCTGTACTACCCAGGAGGAAGGAAAATGGATGAAACACTAGTGAAAAACACGTCGAGTGTTGATAGATTAACGCAGAAACATCACACGTTCACTACATCACACTCGTGGAGATCACACGACCTTCTTTTTCTTGTGAATGGGGCTGCTTTCCACGTGAGCAGTCCATGCTGGTTCGACGATCTGGAGACTCGACTCTTCCGCATCTGGTCGGCTTGTAGTATCAACTTGCTCGCTCAGGGACGATGACGTGCGCTTCATTTTGCGCAGCTTGGCGAGTGACTTGGTCCGCGGCATCTTGGACTCATGGTGGCGTCGCTGGCGCTTGAAAGGCTTCTGGATCTCGGACAGCGACGAGCGAGGCGTGCTCGCGTCGTCCGTTCGGCGCTTCTTCGTCCGTCGGGTCTGCTCCTGTTGCAACACACTGCACGAACTGCAGTCCGAAGAGGTGCGCAGCCGGCGCTTGTGCTTCTCCTTCGTGAGCTTCTCCAGCGACGAGAGCCAATTCTGCGAGCTGTACTCTTTCAGACTCACGTAGCCTTCCGACCGCTGCGGTGGCTGGCCGAGAAAGTCCATATAGGACGACGAGTAGCGAAGCACTGGATGGGTCTCGATCCAGCACAGCAGCGTCTCAAACTTGGCGCGGCGTTCTTCGAGCAGCACGGACGACGAGGACGACGTCCTCCACAGCAGTCCCAACATGGACGCCGACAGGTATTCCTTCTGCGGGAAAGGCGGAAGCACACACTGCTCGCCTGTGATCAGCGTCAGTGTGGCCAGCTCGTCCTTGATCTTCTCATAGAGCTGCAGGAACTCGTTATACCGACGCCGCACGGCGTAGCACTGCACGTCTTCCTCCACACAGGCGTCCAGAAACCCACTGGCGGTCCTGCCTTCCCTGTTGGGATACACAGACCGCAGTTCGATGTCGACCTGGTAGAACCAGACGCCGGTCTGTCCACGCTCGTACTGGTCGATGCGGAGCCCCCGCGAGACGCGGGGGGCGGCCGACGCCGCGTGGGCGTCACTAGCGGAGGCGGCTCTGCGTGTAGCGGCCCTCGTACTCGCAGCTCGATCCATCCACAGTAGAAGATTGAGTGGCTCTCGATCCAAGAGATCCTTTAGTCGTGTGGAGCAGCAGGTGGATCAAGAAATGAACTAGAAGTAAACGCGGAAAAAATGATCTGCAAACAGCAAGGTCGGAACCAAACCACAAGTTGCATTTGTTCCAGCTCCTCGTACGCAAGTGGCTTCCGTCCATCCTTTTTTTTTCTTCCGGTACTGTAGGTATTGTGGCTTGCAGAAGTTTTGCGGGTCTATCTAGACCCACAAATCGAAGCCAGCCAGCTTCGTTTTGTTATTATCTCGGACCTGGTAAATGAGGGCTGTGAGAATAAAACGAAGCTATAGTGCCCATTTGTCGGAAG
>JAADXE010000025.1:0-90502 GCA_023337545.1 Pythium coloratum
AAACGCATCCAGCATCGTTACGCAGCTATCCTTTTTCCAGATCACTCGTGGGCTCGACACGTACCATACAGCGACTGAGCGTACAGCTCGATGATCTCCTTGGTCTCCTCGAGTTGCTTGATCGCCTGCTCGTACTCGCGCTGCTTCTTCTTGAAGTACATGTCCTTGGACGCCTCCGCCATCTTGAGCACGACGTACGCACGTTGGACGAGGCGGTTCTTCTCCGTGAGCATGCGCTGCAGCACGTTCTGCTGGCGCCAGGCGTCGGCGTTCGACACCGACTCGTCTCGCTGTCGCCGGGGCTCTGCGGCTTCACGTTCGCTGTCACAGTCGCTGAGTAGACCGCCGTCATCGACGTCATCATCACTGCTGTCAGCGCGGTCGCGTCCACGTCGTCGTGGCTTGGGGCCCTTACGAGGCTTCACCACCCGCGGAATCTGCGTGGCATCGTCGGGTGCATCGCCCTCTGGCGTCATAGGTTCTTGGTGCTTGCGCTGAGTGAGTACCGCGGCCTTCCACTTCGCGAACATGGCCGCTGGTCGTTGTGGCTTTTGTCCCTAGTGTCGCTGTTGCTGTGTTGCTGATGCTGACGATGGAGGAATGAGGAATGAAAGAAACCAACGCTTTCCCAGTGCTCACACACACGAGCGATGGCCAGGGAAGGACACGCACGGTCGTGTGACTCGTCGTCTTCGTTGTGCTGAACAAAACAAACTTCGCCTTGCACTTTCTTCTGATCGTCGTCTCTCTATATTCAGATAAGCGTCCACCGACAGTCCCCTGTCGTTGTGTCTAGTGGGCTGCTGCTTGCTTGGTTGCGTCTTCTAGTGGCCGCCCAGGCTGGAATGTGTGGAAGAGCTTGTCCCAGAGCGCGAACCGCTTGGCGAAGTTGTACTTTGGGTGTGTGTGGTGCAGATCGTGGTCGTGGATGCACAGGCAAATGCCCAGCACGTCCACGAGCGGCATCTGCGGGAACGAGTGGCCCTTGAGCTCGAGTCCGCAGTGGCCGGCGACTTCGACGTACGTCTTGTAGGCAAACAGCAGATGCAGCTGCACAGGCGAGAACGCCGGACTCAACGCCGACGCGAGCACACACGGCAGCACGTTCGTGAGTAGAAGATCCACGCCGTCCTGTTCGTACGTCGACAGCGCGCACGGATGGATGTGCTTGTGGTGACGCTTGTGGACGTGCTGGTACAGCCACGTGACTTGGTGGCACGTCCAATGCGCGACGTAGTGGAAGAGGTCGAACGCGATCTCGAACACGAGCGACTTGGGGATGAACGCCACGTACTCGCCCAGGAACTCCACGGCCGTCATCGCCGTCATGCGTTCAGCCTCAGACGCCAATGCAGAGCCGGTGAGGATACTCGGGCTCATCACACAGTACGAGAGGCACTCGGTGGGCACGACGAGCCACAGGATGCGGCCGTAGATGGCGCGCCGCTGCGCCGCCGTGAGCGCGTGGCGCTTGGCGCCGTAGATCTTGGTCTTCATGGTCGCGATCCACTCGAACCACGAGACCATCCACAGGATGCGCATGAGCGCCGACGCGTACAGCGCCAGCAGCGCCGCGCTGTGGCCGTGGAAATACGTCACGAGCTGGAACGTGACGCCCGCGACCACGCAGATGAAGCCGTTGATGAGCACGTAGTACTTGAGCCAGCGCAGCGCGCGCGCCGCGGCAGCTACCAGTGGGCGTGGGAAAGAGGTCTCCATGGCCGTGTGGCTGCTGTGTGGGGGACGCGAGTGGCTGCGTTTGCGTGTGGCGCCGCCGAACGCCATTGACGTTTGTGTGAGGAGCTCCATGGACGTGCGGACAGCTGGATGACGCACCACCACGCGCAGCGCGTCACAGATTCGGTTTTAGCAGAGAGAAAGCGACGACTCGGTTTTAGCAGAGATCGGATGCATAGCGTACTTAGGCTGGATCCGTGCGAACTTAGTCACGAAGAGCCGCCGCCTTTCTTCGCATTATTGTCAAGAAAACGATGGGATCTGAGCCCGGAATGGCGCGTCGAGGCATCCACTCCTCCACACATCACCGCCAACGTCTCTTGATGTTCCGAAGATGAAGTTTTCTCGCAAGTGAGAACAATTGTGATAGGTGGTCTGCACATCATGGGATGGTTGGGTCGAGTTGCGCTGCCTTCGGACAGACGCATTCCCGAATATCTCCGCGAGCTAGCAAGATGAAGCTCTACTGCGCGTTTGTCGGCCAAGGCGAGCGAATCGTCAGCTCTGTAACCATCCGTGGCGATGAGGACGTCTACGACGTGATCAAGTTGATTGTGACATATGAAGGTCTGACGCCTCCAGTTTGTCTTCCCGGTATCGTTCGACTCTACTTGGCAAAGAAAGGCGGCGACGTCGAGGGGCCATGGCTGGAGTCAACAGGTGGAGACCTCGACGCTCTGTTCCAGGTCGAAATGCCCGCCCACTTGCAGCGACTCTACATGCGACGCGAACGAGCGCTCGACGAGGCTGCGAGAATTAAGTATTTCCCAGTCGCTTCGCACTCAAGCCTCCTCCAAGACAAGAAGATTCATCTGCTCGTCGACGCACGGCCCCTCGATCGACGATCTCCCAGCATCCATACAGTCGGCGTATCACCCCGTTAACAAGCGCAACTCGTAGGAACGATGAATGCTGGATGGATATCGTAGCTGTTAGCAGTCTGTTTTCGTTTGTGGTTAACCCGCCGCTGATTGAGGTCTCCGAGACGGTGATCATGAAGCACCGCCCCATTTTGCGAACCAGTGGCGTCGCGCGCGTCACAGATTCGGTTCTAGAAGAGAGGAAGTAAGCCGGTGTTAGAAGAATTCGGCTGCAAAAGCGTACTTAGTCTGGGTGAATGCGCACTTAGAATTGAAGCGACGCGTATTTCCCAATCGAGTCACGCCCGAATCTTCTCCACTCATAGCTGATCCACCTGATTGTAGACGCACGGCCTCCACACCAGAGAACTCCGAACGACTTCATAGTCAGCGTCGCACGCAGCAGTGATCAAGCCGAAGTGAATGCAGTCCCTCTTGCTGATTGGCGGGCAGAATCACCAAAGCTGTGGACGCGAGAAGTCGAGCCGTGTCCCTAGCCCTTGTTCGGCGACGAAGAAAAGATTCTCCGCATCCCAGCGCATTATCTGGTCCACTCGGGGGTCGTGTCGCCCCAACTCGACTCGGATTTGCTTCTCTATCGTCGCTATGCAGTCACGGAACAGTGGAGCAAGATCCAACAGCATTGTTTGGACGCATACAACCGCCTGTGGAACGTGGGTCCGCCTGGCTCCGGTACGTCGAGTGCTGCGTTCGCGTTTGCATGTGGCAAAGTGGATCGCACGCAATGGGACGTGGTGTGGATCCACTTTTCCCATGAATTCAAGTCGCTGAGCTGTGTCAAGTTTCAAGGTGCCGCGAAATTGTCGAGTGTTCTCGAGTTCGACGTCCTCTTAGAGCCACCTGCAGTTTTTTCTGACTTTGAAGACCTGCTCGACGCCCCGTGTGGGGTCCAGAACACGATTACGTTTTACGACGGCTTCAACAAGGCATATGTGGCGTCGGAAGACGTCCGTCGTGTGCTCCTTCACTGGTAAATTGACGACCCGCAACATCGGAGTCTAGTATGTGTAGCCTCGATGGCATCCGTTGCTATGAAGACCTATAACGACGTGCCCCCTCGTCGAGCCCGCTGCCTGTACCATCGGATCCATCCATCGCAGTCAAAAAGAAGGTCTCTCGCGTGGTCTCGTGGACGCTGGACGAGTACAGCGATGCGATCTCCCATGACGCTTTCTATCGACAAGTCCGCAACCTAGATCGAACCAGTGCCGATCAGGTAGAGTCTCATACGACGCGAACGTCACGGACGAGACGTGTAGACCAAGTCCGGGACAAGCATCACGTTGCCGGTGGGAGTGCGCGGTTCCTGTTTGCGATGCATTCAGAAAAGTGTATCGGCGTACTGGAGGCAGCGATCAGTCGAGTCGAGCATGACGGAGACGTCAGTGAGTCGGATTGCCACCTCGTGAACATCCTCGTCGCTCACCACGACAACCCTGCGACAGAGCACTGTAAGAGCAGTCTGTTGAGCGCGTATGTGTCGAGGTGGTTGGCGACGCTTCTTCGCCCGGATGCCAACGTACGACTCACCCTAAGCATCGGCATCTTTCCTTTCCAGGACGAGCATCCACTGCACGCGTGGGTGCTATCGTCCATTCACCACATTGGCCTCGCCTACCAACTTCGATCCTGTGGAGATCAACCAGCTCAGTGGTGGACTTCGCAAGACGTCTTGCCATTGGACCTGGGGGCGGATTCCTCTGCTGTATCGAGACTTTTGCTGCGAGGTGGGTGGTTTGTGCCTGTCAAGTGGAACGAAGACGGCTACAACGCATTGTTTGGGTGAGATCAGCGGTGGAGATCAACGCCAGCTTCGACGCTTGTGCTTCGTGCAAACTACTCTCAAGCGCACCCACAACTTCCGACCAAAGCCGTGTAAGGAGTTGCTCGTCAAGCTGCAGGAAGCCAACGTGAAGATAGCCAGCGTTGAGTTGGTGTACGTCGTGCCATTGGGAAAGCATGAAGACCTCCACCTCCCCGTGAGCGACGACGAATTCAAGGCGGTCGTGCCCTTTCCCCTCATTCGGGGGATCAAGAGCGATGTTTACGTGTTCGGGGTCAGCTATTCACCTATTAACAGAGCGGGTGTTCTTCATCCATCCATTTCCGCGCTTGTTGTCACCTACTTACTAGTTGTATTGCTGTGAAGCCATGCAAACTTGAACGAGTAGTCCGAGCCTGCCGTGGTACGCGTCAGTTCGATCCAAGAAGAGACGCAGACGTGACGGGTGGCTTACCAGTATGGGTCAACGAAGCTGCATGACAAACATCGTCCACAGCATGAGCATGGCCTGTGCCATTCGCCAGTGCTTTTTCAAGGCAAATGCGAGCTGGCTGATACTTGAGAATCCCTTCAGCTGCCAGTGGAGACCGCAGCAGAGAACGATGAACGATACCAATTCCAGCAGCGCGTAAAAGGCGACGTTCGCGGTCATGGCTCGGAGTTGTTCGTCGGACTGGGTCCGCAGATTCTCGTAGTGCACACGATTCGGTAGCCTGGTGATCACGGACAGGTAGATAGCTGTTTACGAAGGGATGGCGTCAGCGAATTGTCCTGTTATCCCCGACGAATACAAGAACGTACCGAGTGAACAGCTCATCATCACCTCTGCAAATTTAATTAAGCACGTAGAATTCAGTCATGTGGAGGATTTGGAGCACGCACGCGACGGCCTGGGCCTGGGTTTCTTCTCGCTCGCTCGAGATGGACGCACTGGGTCCGTCTATCGTTGCCGACGCCTCTCTTGTTTCGTGTGCGCCTTGCTGGGGAGAGACCCTGACTGAATTGATCCGTGAAAGCCGTGGTCCAATGATCGAGAAACTGGTAAACACCCTGAGTCGTTGCAATCGAAAATGGCGAGGAAGTGCCAAGTCCGAGCGCTCTCGAAGGCGTTCGTTAGTTCGCAGGAGTTGAAGTGCGTTCTCAATCGGGCCGAGGTTTGTGGGCTCGCGTGTTGCCTGCAGACTTGATCCACTGGTAATCGACTTACCTCGGTCAATCTCTTCAAGCGATTCACACAGGCGTTTATATCGAGTCAGCACTTTGTCGATCTCGAAAGACGCGATTATCATCTGCGCTGCATCGACGGCCATGATAAGCAGCGCAGATCCCATGGACGTGGACTTCTGGGTGGCTGTAGATAGAAACAGCGCGTGGAACACGTCAATGTTGAACACGATTGTCATCGGTGCGAGGTCTTCCATGTGATACACGCCGTAACTGACCCAATTCTTGAAGAGCAGCTTCATAATCGGTAACACCAGCGAAAAAGCTGTCTGAGTCACGCCTTTGAGCAGTGAGAACACGTAGAGGTAGACTGGATACACGGCGATGATCGTCAGTTCAGACGAATACGCCAGCAAGTATGTCGACAGATTGCGTCTGGCCACGCTGTCGATGCGCAAAATCGGAACCACGTTCTGCTCAGCACGATTGTGAATATGACGGCCCACGGCAAGGCGCTGAGTGTCGTCATGAAGGGTGTGGGGAAGCCGATCAGCACGCCGTTCACAAGCATGATCAGTGGAGCGCTTGCTCCCACTGCAATGGAGATGATGAGCAGGCGAGCCCGAGACATGGGGAGCGTGGGGGCGCTCTGATGGAGCTGCATGATCGTACTCATCGTGATGAGAGTCGTGGTGAGCCAGCCACGGAGCCAGAACCACGGCGTCTGGTTGTACAAACCAGCGTACGCGGAGTTGAGCGGCGCGAAATCGATGAGGACGATGGTGAGCAGCGCTGGCAGCGGAGTGAAGATGATGATGATGAGCACCCACCAGACACTTGCATCGGCGTTGAATTGGGATTACTCGTAAAGCCGAGCAAGTGAATACTGGCCATGTAGTTCCACTTGCGCTCTGTCGTAGATGCGGAGGGCGGAGGCTAGCCAGCCAAGGAGATGCTGCGCGGTGGCACCCATTGTCTCGCAGTTGAGAGCAGCGTTGTGGATGAGTGGTTGGCTTGGCCGGTTTGGCGCCACCTATTCTTGTCGTGGCTCGACACGAACACGTTGCGTGAAGCAGGTCGCGTGCTCATCCGGACACGACAATCTACTAGTATTTCCTCGTCGACTTGAGGCAGTTTTTCGTAGACAGTCTTCGTCTTCGGCATCCATTCCTCCTCTGGACTTCACACAGAGCCCTGATTGCAGCGAGCGGCATCCAGAGATGCACAACGTGCACGCTAAGCACGACAAGCTTGATGATACTGCCACACAAAGTTGATGAGATGCATATCTGGGCAAATGACTTCAACTTCGACGGATCCGCTCTCCTAAAACCGAAAGCGTAACCTGGGTTATCAAGCGTACTTATCGCAGTCACATACGCACTTAGTGGTAATGAGCGAAGACACACCCAGCATCCTTCTCCTTCGTCATCTTCCTGAGCTGCTCAGGAATCCGACCGACGAAGCGGCGCCGACGGAAGAAGAACTGCTGCGTGCAACCCACGCGCAGCCCCATCCACAGATTCACGCCGACCACCAGCTGCCTAAGTACGCATGGACGAGTCGCTGCTGGGCCCCAACGCCGCTCGGCTCGCGGTGACGGAGGAAGACGACGAGCTGTGGAATGCGCTGGCCGACGACTCGCACGCCGGCGGAGGCCATGGCGTCGGAGCCCACGGAGCCATACGCCATGCCTTCGGCGGACCGGATACGAAGGAATCTGCAGCGTTTCTTGGCCCCAGTCGCATGCCGTCCGCTGCGCCGCTGCCATCGTTAAGATCGCATGTGCATCTGCCGGCCATCTCCTCGCTGTTCCAAGGCCTCGCGGAATCCGCACGATCCAAGCTCGCAGGCCACGGCCCTGGTAGCAATGGCAGCACTGGAGTGTCACCATCTGCATTCACGCAGCGCGTGTCGAATACGCCGGACGACCACGGCCGCATCGCGAACCTCGACGCGTTTCTCATCAACCTGTACAACTACTTCTACCACAAGGGCTTTTGGAGCATCGCGGTCGTCGAAGTCGTGAGCCTGTTAACGGGACTGTTCAGTGTGTCGCTGTCGAGCTTCATGCTGGGCTGCGTGCAGTGGGAGGAGGCGCTCGCGTGCCACGAGACGCTCGGCTGCACGCAGCAGCTCGAGAACTTTCTGACCTGCACGCCCAGGAACCCGGGCATTCTGAACCTCGCCGTGCCGTTCTACTTCACCATGTTCATGATCTACTGGCTCTCTCGCGCCGTGCGACTTGTCGGAACGCTGCGTGACGCCCATGACATGGGCGCGTTCTACTGGCAGCGGCTCGCCATCGACGAGCGTATGCTGCAGACCGTGAGCTGGGACGAAATCGTCACGCGTGTGCTCGGTCTCGTGGGCACCAAGTCGAGTCTGCAGCTCAACGTGCGCCAGATATCGTCCTACAAGCTGCAGATCGACCCGGCGCTGCTGTCCACGCCACACGACTTTGCCAGACGCATCATGCGCCGTGAAAACTACCTCATCGCGTTCATGAACCACGCGCTGTTCCAAGAATCCAAGCTGCTCCCTGCCAAGCTCCAGTTCGCTTCCATCTCGCAGGTCGTGTTCTCGCGCAACATCGAAGCCAACCTGAACATTTGCCTCATCGACCAAATGTTCGACGCCGACCAGAACCTGTCGTCTGCGGTGCTGAACGACGAAGTGATGATGCAGAAGCGGTTCCTGGTCGCCGGCGTGCTCAACTTTGCGCTCACACCGTTCATTCTGCTGTACCGTGCGTTCCATTTCCTGTTCCAGTCGGCTCAGGAGTGGCACATGAACCGCTCGCTGTACTTTGGCTCGCGTCGCTGGAGTTCGTACGCGCTGTGGAAGTTTCGTGAGTACAACGAGCTGCCCCACGCACTCGAAGCGCGAATGGCGAGATCGTATCCACTCGCGGAGAAGTACCTCGCGATGTTTCCTGCTGGACTCGTTGCCGTCGTGGCCGGAGGTATCTCGTTCTGCGCGAGCTCCTTCATGGCCGTGCTGCTTCTGATGAGTGTGATGGAAGAATCGCTGCTACTGGAGATGACCTTCCGTGACCGACAGCTACTGTGGTACCTCTCGGTCACGACCGGTGTGTTCGCGATCGCTCGATCCTTCACCAGCTCGGAATCCTCGCCGTTTATGCTGAATGGTGATTGCGAAGAGGCCATGCTCCAGTTGTCTGCCGAGACGCACCATTTCCCGAAGGAATGGCGTGGCAGCTGCCGTTCGTACGACGTGCGTGACTCCTTTTTGGCGCTGTTCCCGTACAAGACCGTGCTTTTTGCTCAGGAATGTCTCTCGGTGCTCATGGCGCCATACATTCTGTGCGTCTCGCTGCCGAGATCGACACGTGAGCTATTGCTGTTCATTCGCTCGCACTCGCTGTCGGTGCCAAACGTTGGTGCAGTGTGTCGCTTTGCTGAGTTCGACTTCAAGGCGTACACGCACGACCCGAAGATGGAGACTTCGTTTATCAACTTCAAGCAGAACCACCCTCGCTGGGTCGGAGCCGAAGAAGGCGAGGCTCTGATGACTCGCCTTGGACGCGTCAAGGAAGAAGAGATGGAGAAGTCGATGCGCATGGGCGACACCATGTTCTTCAACGGCAGCCAGAGCATCCAGCACCTGTCGATGTCGCAGCAGCTCATGCAGTCGCAGGCGATCCACAACGCACTTGGTGCGAGTTACAGCCGCTTCCCCATGCCGCTGCCACAGGAAAACGAGTTCTACTGGCTGGAAAAGGTGAGGCCGTGTGATCTGACTGAGCATCGTATTGTATCCGCCTGACATTCTGTCTGTAGCTCCACCAACAGGGCCAATTGAACGAAGAGTCGGAGCTAGACGTGAAGAACGAGCACGATCACGATTCGCAAGGTCACGAGGATTTGACTCTGTCTAGTGTTCGAGTTTGAGTTCGTTACGTCAGACACAGTCTTTCCACTTGCTGCTTTTGGCAGCGTACGTTTTGGATATCCCCCCGTGTATACTTTAAAATAAACGCATCACGCAACCTGCAAGAGCGTGTCGAATAGTCGGAATCGGACAGCGACATCCTCACTGCTGTTCTCGTCCGTGTGGGCCTTTGGCTTGTAGGACTTGATACAAAAGTGAGCGGGCTTTTCCATCGCGAGCAGTCCGCTCAGCCGCTTCTGGACGAGAGAGCGAGAGATCTTGTTCTTCGTGAGATCACACGGCGGAATACCGTGGAGGAATTTCTCCTACAGAAAAGAACAACGGTGGTTTAGTGGGATCAGTAGCTACCAGTGTCAAGAACTGGCTACTCACTGCATCGTCACCGTGCACGATCACGTCAAGCTGCCCAGTGGGGTCTTGGAGTCGCATCACGAATGAGTAGATGAAGACGTCGCCTTCAGTACCGGTCTTTGGCTTCGCGATTTGATCGATCGATGGAGGCCACAGCTGCACGACACGGGCGAAGCAGTGGTACTTGCGAGGCACCTTTGTGCTCGCCAGGATGCTCTCAACAGGGGTCGCAGGGACTTTGTCCGTGATAAACGCTGGTACTTGGGTCGTAACTCTTACGATCTCTGGCACGGGCGTCGACTCTAGTGAAGGAGATCTTGTTGTCGTAGGCGGGGGTGGCGCTTCATCTTCTTCAGGCTGCGTCTCTGCAACGGCGAGCTGCCGATCTCGAGGAGAGAGATGCCGAACGCGGGCTTGCACTTCAGTCATGTCGTCTGGTACGAGCATAACGGACGAGACCTCTCGGAAGTGGAGCTCATGCCAGCTCTTCACGGGCTCGTTTGACTCGGCGCCTGGAGAGATTTCACCGATTTCGTTGGACACGGCGAGGTTCCGGAACCGACACCAATGGTTTGTCAGCTCCGGCTGGAAGCCCATCGACTCCATCACGATCCAGCACGAATCCACCACGACTTCCATGAGCAATCCGCTGTCTGGGATGAAAGGCACTGACCTCTCCCGCTTGGCGCGTTCACGTCGCAGCTTCTCATACAGGTCTCGACACGAAGCTGCGCTGCCTGAGCCATCCCAGATGATGAGACGACCCACGGTGAAGTCTTCGTATGGCGCTTGGACGTGAAGTACGCGGACAACGACGTCTGCGAATGACTCGGCGAACTGCATCTCCCCAAGTGGACGTGATGGATGAGGACAACCAGGGGGTAATGTGACGTCGTCTCGCAGAGCGCGGTCTGCCCAGTTCCTGTATGAAAACATCAGCAACTTGTCGTCGAAAAGAATCATCACAGACGACGTACGTGAGCTCGTGGAAGCGCTCCTTGTCATACTTCTCGAACGTCCAGCTCGCACTGGACGATTGTTGCTCGATCTTCTCTGCGCCTGCCCGGCCCCGTCGAAGGACAAGGTACCGAGTCGCGCGTGAACTGACAAGGAAGGAAGACAAGGTAAGAGGTCCAACTCACAGGTAAACCGCGCGACCAGGCACGTACTTGCAAACGCCTTGGAGTCGATCCTGATAGCGATTGATTCGGATTTTGTGGAATCGAACAACGTCACCGACATGCTACCATTTCAAAACGTCAGCACACAGTTCAATAATATGGCGATCAACCCAGTGACGTACCAGAACTCGAGGCATTTGCTCCAGCGTCGGCAGGAACACCATCACTTGCAGCGCATCTTCACGCTTCGGGCAGCTCTCGTCAACGAGATGCAGCGACATCTACACCACGCATGGAAACACAACCATAATCAGTCAGGTATGAAACGAATCGGAGGCGTTGGACTCGTGCGAATACTCACGTAGAAGTCGTGTCCTTCCGATCGCTTTGGCAGGCTCATATTGACGACCACGCCGTACACATTCGCGTTTCCCGGGATGAGCTCTGCCAGTTTCGTATACATGTACGCTGACGGCGTGGTGATCGTCCCGCTTGCTGCGTCCATCTCTCGCAGCGTGCGTTTGCCTCTCGGATTTGGCTTCGCAGGTGCTGGCAGCACCGGAGTCTTCTTCTTCTTCGCCGTCTTCGCTGGTTTCTCCCCACTGTTCTTCGCTGCCACAACTTCACTGCTGCTGTCCCCGTACACGTCTCGCGCGTGGATGACCTGCTGAGGCTGGTATCGAATCTGCTCGGACTCTGGCACGCGTTGTGGCTCCTCAAACGAAATCTCGATCGTCACGCCCTGCGCCTTAGGCAGCAATTTCGGAGACCTCTCCATCGTCCGCTTCAGCAACAACGCCTCGGCCACCACATAGCACCGCTTGACATCTTCAGTATCATGGCCGATATCCCAGTGGTCGATTGCCACGAGCCCGAGGCCTCGAACGTCGACTTTGTACTGTCAAACACAGATCTTCATAACCCATTTACACCCCAGACCAGCTCATCAACGCCACCAAAAACGTACATGGCGCTGGAAGTGGCCCACTGCCTCGGCCCATTTGTCGTACAGGAACACGTAACACGTCTCGTAGGATCCGTGGAGCTGCACTTCCCACGAGACAACCTGCGCGGCGTCCCGTCCACACGGACCGCTGCCGACCGAGAAATCGCCTCCGCCAAACGAATCCTCGTTGTCATCATCCACAGTATTCACATCCTTGCCGTCACGCAGCGATTGCAGTGGATACGCGCGCTTGATCGTCCCCTGGATCTCCACGACGCGGTCGACGATGGCGCTGGACGAGTGAGGAGCTACGGGCGGCCGCACGGCACGCGTTCTAGACGTCACTGTCTCCACAACGGACACCGTAGTCGTGACAACTTCTACACGATCTTCTTGTTGCGTCTCTACGGCATTGGCAGACTCGCTGCTGACGTCGCTAGCGTCGTCGCCGTCCTCCCGGAGAGTACTCGCCTGCGCACCCATGTTCGCCCGTTCGAAAACCCGCCCAAAATGCAACCGCGCCAAGTTTACCTGCGATAGAGAATCAGATCCTTTCTTAAATGATAAACACGTATCGTTTATGAGAGGATTTTACCGTCTACTACAGGTTTGGGATAGACATTCTCACGTCGCATTTTTGGCATTGACGGAAGAGGTGAGCAGGTGCAGCACGCGCTGGAATTCGTACTGTTCGCGGGTGGAGCGAGCGAGGATGCTCTGCATGAACGACGACGCGGAGAGCTGCTGTATCGTGCGGCTCACTTGAGGAAGCATCGCCAGTTTCTGCTCTTGCTGGCAGTGGTTGGCGTAGCCGAGAAGCTGATGGAGAACGAGCACGATCGCGTTGAAGCCCTGCTGGTGGAACGACCCACTGGGCAACGCGGCGAAGAACGTCAACGCATTTTCCAGCAGAGAGCAGAACTCACCGACCAGAAAGCCGGCGAATTCACGCAGCCGAGCGTTGCTGGCTTCGTCATCGTTCAGAGCGAGGAGTGGGAACCGCTTGGCTTCGTCTGTGAACTTTTTCAGCACGTTCGTGACGACTTCTTCAAGACCGTGCTCAACGTACTTGATCGCATTCAGCTGAGCCAGGTCTTCCATGAAATCGATGATGCTTTGCACGTGGTTCGAGGAGAACGCGTCGAGTCGGTTCTTTGTGGCGTCGGCGACCCGAGCGACGATGATCTCACGGAGAATCGACGGTAGGGGCTCGTCTAGGTCGGCGCTCTGGTGGCTCTGGTGCAGCCGCAGGGTCTTGAACCACGCCATGTCCGACACACGCTGTGGGCGCGGCTGTAATGTCTTGGAGAATCCAGCAAGGTTCAACGGATCCCAGTCGATGAGTTCGGCTCGAATATATGGCGCGTACAACTTGGACAACGCGAGGTCGCAGTAGGCGTTCTTGTAGACGTCTGGGAACTTGGCCTTCCACTCCTGAAATCGGCCGAACACATTCGCCAACGAGCTGAACTCATCCACCGCGTCGACGAATACATCCCATTCAATCGCAGCGGAACCAGCCGAAGAAAGCGAGTGGTAGCCTCGACGGAACCGCGACATCCGTGCAGCAGGATCATCGCTCTGGCCGTTCACTTCAGATGACAACTGGGGAAAGTTCGTGAAGTGTCGACGCTGAAGCGTACTTCCTTCAACGTAATGCTGAATTTCGTCGTTCACGTCGTTGCTGCGCCGCTTTTGAAGCGCCTGGGCGGACGCAAGCTGCGTCGACGCACGTTTCCGTTCTTCACTCTCGATCTCCGGAAGCTTCTCTCGCAGGCAGAAACTCAATCCCTTGACAAAGTCTTCGACGACTTGGAAGTACTCGAACTGCTCACTACACACCAGGAGCTCTTCGCGCTGCTCAACCAGCTTTTTCTGAATCAACTCCGTCTCGACATCTAGCCGTGCCAACTCACGAGCGACACGATCGCGGTCGAACGATCCCGTGTTGATCTTCTTCTGGATGCTGCGCATAACCTCACCGAGCGATGCACACGGGACGCTTTTCCGCGTTGGGTACGTCGGTTTCGCGCCATATCCCCGCGATTGGGCTGCCTGTGGAGCCTGGTAGTGAACGTTGTGACCGCCTCCTCTCCGCATGAGCTCTTCTTCCCACCGCTTGCTCTGGTCGGCCTCTTCCTCGTCACCTTCCTCACCGTCACTCGCAGTCACTGGCTCTTCGACCTCAGCAGACTTTGGTGGGTAGAACTCGTCGTTGTGGACGCCAAACGTCACGCGCTTTTTGTTCTTCTTGGTCTTCAGGATCTTGGCGTTCAGTGGAATAAACTCCTCGGCACCTGCGTCTTCGTCTTGGCCCTTCATCTCCTCGTCGACCGCTTCTCTGACCAGGCGCTCCGTCTCTTCAGCATCCATATCCACGTCTTCTACTGGCACCTCCGCAATTTCAGAGTGGACAGTGCGCCGCATCAACACTTTCTGCTCGCGCAGCAATGCCGCCATCATGTCTTCCGAGTACAGATTCGTCTTCGCCTTCTCTTCTTCCGCTTCTTCCGTCGCGTGGCTCACGCTCAGATTAGGACGAATGCGCAGCTTGTTCTTCTTCGTACTCGATCTGACCTCGTCGTCTTCAAAGCTCAGGCCACCCACTGTAGGTGCCGTGGTAGTCGCGACGCTGTCGTCACGGTCGTCGCCATCGTCCTCCAGAACCACTCGTCTGATCTTCTTCACAGACGCTACTTTGGAACTGAAGGACATCGTGCCGGCGCTGCCGCTCTTTGTCTTCTGCATGCGGCTGCGCATTCGCTCAAGCATCGCGGCTTCATCATCCTCGTCGACTGGCTCAGCTTGTGTGGGTTGTTGTGGGTCGTTTTCAGTGCTCACAGCCTCATTTGGAACCTCTTTTTCGCCGTCATCCACCTCCATGGACTCGGTCTTCGTTACTTCAACAGATTGCGTTTCAATCTCTTCATCTTCGTCGAGATCCTTGCGCTTACGCGTCGCATTGCCCGCCTTCTTTTTCTTGCTGCGGAACATGATGCTACTGCTGGTCGAGTTCCCATTCCAGCCAACGTCCAACTTCCACCGTACTATCTTACTGGTCAATAATCCAACATATTCATCCAATCAGAGATCGGATGAACATTTTTGGGAGGTTTCCTCTGTCACCCATGGTTTGGATTTTTGCACCCGAAAAAAAGCAACAAAACGCCAACAAAAGCCACTTTTGTTGGTGTTTTTGATGGCCAACGTTGGTGTGGCTGTGTGTCGCGGCGCGTTTGAAACGCGTCACCAAAGTTCAATCCAACATATTCGAACAACAGTCAGTCCGAGCGCCAACTTTTTCTCAAAGTTGAAGGAGACGGACGACGCTATCAACGCTGCTGCACGGAGAAGCGATGGAGAACAGCAAGGGCATGGAGGACGGCGCCAAGCCGCAGGTATGCGTCGCGTTTAAACGTCGTTCTTCGTGGTTGTCTTGTTGACGAAGTTGCCGTATTAACTCACAGGCGGTCAAGTGGTTTGGCATGGGGCGTCCAAGTGGAGATGGGAACGAAACGATGTTCGTCCACCCAGAGGCTGCGAAGCAAGTGCTACTGCCGATGGGCAACCAACCCGTCAACCTCATCTCGATTTTCGGTGCGGCGCGTCAAGGCAAATCGTTTTTGATGAACTTGCTGTCGGACGAGGAAGACCAGTTCAAGATCTCGAATCTGCGTGAGCCGTGCACGCAGGGCGTCGATCTGTCCGGCCAGTTCATTCCGCTGCCAGTATTCAGTGGGCTGAATGGCTGTCCTCCGATTGAGAATGACAAAAGCGCCGAGGAGACGCTCCACATCGGCTTCGTGGACGCTGAAGGACAAGGTGATCGCGACATCACATGTACGTTGTCTCCTCGATCGAATCTTTGCCTTGATAACCCAGAAAATAACATTGGCTTGTGTCTCGTAGACGATTCGTGCTTGGTGTCGCCTGTGTTGCTGTCCTCCAAAGTCGTGCTGTTCAACTGGAAGGACAGTCTCCAGGCCGACCGTATGCTCAACCTTCTTGCAGTGTTGGCGCGCGCGGCTCAAGGCATTGAGCTTGCAGATGACGACGAGTCGAAGGTGTTTGGCCACCTCCACATCGTATTTCGCGACTGGAGTTTCGTGGACTCAAGCCCGGAGCAAGTGTTCAAGGACCTATTCACGAAGGAGAAAGGCCGCAGCGGAGAGGTGAATGTGCGCAACCTAGCTCGCGTGAATCTGCTGGAGGCGTTCGAGTCGATCACCGTGTGGCTGTTCCCGGCGCCAGTGGAAAACACTTCGAACCTGAAGGACAAGATTCGCTTCGAGCAGTTGCAGTCGGGATTCCAAGAGAAGCTTCGTGATTTGCGCACGAGCCTGTCGAACCAGTTGCAGCACCCGATGAAGTTTGGCGGCAAGCCATTGACGGCGCGGTTGCTGTCTCAGATGATGCCTGCGCTGGTGGACACTTTGAACAGTGACCAGGTGATCATGCCGGAGTCGATCTACTCGTCGTTGGTTCGTGCGGAGGCGAAGGCAACGAAGGATGAGTGCGAGAAGAGAATCGAGGCGTACGGCGAGGCGGCGTGTGCGGAGGAGATGACGTCATCCGTGGAGTTGGAGAAGCGATTGAAGCGTGACCTGGAGCAGCTGATCTCGGAGGCAATCGAGAAGATGAAGGGTGCACCGTCATCGGTTCAGACGGAGATGCGAGAGGCTCTGGAGGAATTCGCGACGAAGGAGATCCGCTTGATTTTACAGACAAACAACGAGAAGATCGCGGAGAAGATCTCGAAGGAGGTGGATGTGATCTTCAAGAACCTGAAGGAGGAGTGTGCGACCATCGAGAAGGAGGCTATTCCTATGCGGAACGATCTGCTGCGCCGTCGTTGCGCTGATATTTTGGCGTTGGAGGTGAACCGTCTGGAGGTTCTT
This sequence comes from Pythium coloratum, assembly GCA_023337545.1. Lineage (NCBI taxonomy): Eukaryota > Oomycota > Peronosporomycetes > Pythiales > Pythiaceae > Pythium > Pythium coloratum. The sequence continues at coordinate 16,797 of JAADXE010000025.1, forward strand.
CCACTGGGTGCCCAAGGTCAGGATGGGGTCGATTTGGAGATCAAGCGTGTGAAGGAACACGCGAGCGCGATCTTCGATAAGCTGGAGGTCACGAACGAGAAAACCGTCCAAAAAGCCAATGCTGTGATGCATGAGATGGTTCGAACTGGCAAGTCTCGTATGACGAAGGATATGCACAAGACACTGGACCAGATCTTCTCCGCGCGAACGCCTACCACGATCGTTACTCTGCAGGCTGGTCTGGATGCGCAATTCAACGGTCTGCTGAAGGAACTCAACGGCTACGTGGACGAGAACCCGTTCATCTCAGTCAACTTTGGGGAGGATGTCGAGCACCACAAGTCACACCTGGTGAAGGAGTTGAGCCGGCGTTACAGCCTCGAGATTCTTCCGATTTTGATTGAAGCTGGGTTCACATCACGGGAAGATCTGCGCGAGGAGATCGCATTGCGTCTGGATGACAAACTTCCTATTCCTGAGGACGAAGTCAAGCGAGCCATCGATGAAGCCGTTAACTCGATGACCCACGATCTTCGGAAGCAGCTGGACGGCTGGACCGTGCTGATGGCGGACGTTTCCACGAAGACGACGGAGCTGGAGAAACTTGGCGAAGTGGTACGTCTTGAATTCTATGGCAAGTTGATGGGGGGTTCTTCTGGACACTCGTGGTGATGTTTGTGTGTTGCTTGACTTGGCAGCATACGAAGGACTACCTGCACCGGAACCAAGTGCTCCAAGCGGAGGCGTCTGCACGTCAAGAACGGCAACATTACGAGGAATTGCGATCGCTTGTGATCGAGAAGTTTCTGAGCGCGCTGCAAGCGGTTGAATCTCCGACCGCAGGGGCGCAGATCGAGTCGTTGTACTTGTCCACACTGGAGGGGACAATTGCGGAGTTCTTGTTGCTCGAGACGACGAGCACGAACTTCAACAGAGCGATGCTGTTCGACAAACTCCGTGGTGACTGCCAACCGGAGCTCGACGTCCAACAGAAGCTCAACAGGTATGCGACAGGCGATGTCTTCTACATGAACCGCACGATACTAACTGGTGATACGGCAGCATCGCAATGGAGAGAAGCAACGCACTCAGTTTGGCGGCGGAGGAGCGCAAGATGCGTGAGCAGGAAACCCTCGTTGTTCGGGCCAAAGAAGAAGAGATCAACGGTATGTGCGACATTGCACTGTTACATTCTCGCGAGCAAATGGATGTCTGACATGAGTGGTTTACGTGGTGTGTGCAGAATTGAAGACGACGATGGAGAAGGTTCTTGTTGAGCGCGAAGCGGAGTCGAAGCGTTTACACGAACAGCTTCGCAACGAGACAGAGAGAGCCGAACAACTTCGTCGACAAGTGGACAGCTTGCGTCATCAAACGCAGATTCAAGCCGAGCAATTGGAACTCAGCTACAGTGAATCACGCGCGTTGGCGCAGGACGTGGAAGAAATGCGCCAGCGAGCTACCGAGTTGGAGGGGCAGAAGTTCGACCTCGAACGGTATGCGATGGGCCGTCGTGCGTGCTAAAGTGGTTAGTTGAAGACCTCCATTCATACGCACACATCCACTTCACTTGGGTAAGATTTAGTCAGTCAGCTTGACCGACAAGTCTCGTTCTCAATTGGTGTGCAAGATGCTTCTCCTTGACCGCCTTTCTCACTTGGAGCTCTTCAGTTTTGGATTGGCTGTACTCATTTTTCACAATTTCAACCAATGAAACGTAGTCTGCCGTGGAATCCGATCAGCACTTTCGGCAGGTCTTCCTGATGTGTTGGACCCAGATTTTGAACTTTTGCAAGCGAAAAAACCAACAAAACGCCGACAAAAAGCGCCAACGAAAGTCAATCCAACCACCAACTTTTTCCCCTTCCTTCCCCCAAAGTTGAAGGGAAACCAGCAAGACGCGCGTGGAGATCGACGCTGATATTTCCCCCCTGGATCTTGAAGACGTTGGAAGGACACGCGTACGAGTAGCAAGGGGCGACGATGGACAGCATCAAGAACATGATCTTCGGTGCCAAGCCGCGGGTACGTCGCGTCAAAATGAACCGTTTTGGGGCGTAAGTTTCTGACGATTTTGATGATGCGTGCGTGAATGCAGGCGGTCAAGTGGCTCGGAATGGGCCGCGCGTCTGCGGGAGGCAACAACGACGACGAGGAAGAGGTCCACCACGCGATTGATCGCATGTTCGTGCACCCAGAAGCCGCCACGCAGGTGCTGCAGCCTCTCGGCGACCAGCCCATTAACTTGATCTCGATCTTCGGCGCCGCGCGCCAGGGCAAGTCATTTCTCATGAACTTGTTGGCGGATCAACAAGACTTATTCAAGATCTCGAATCTGCGTGAGCCGTGCACGCAGGGCGTGGATCTGTCGGGCCATTTCATCCCGTTGCCGACGTTCAGTGGGCTGAACGGTTGCCCTGCGATTGCCAAGGGCCAGAGCGAAGACAAGACGCTGCGCATTGGCTTCGTGGACGCCGAGGGCCAGGGCGATCGCGATATTACATGTACGTTTGCGCTTATTGTAGTATCCTGCTGCGTCATGCCGTGGCTTATTCTGACGCGACTACTGTACTGTAGACGATTCGCGCTTGGTGTCACCCGTACTATTGTCGTCCAAGGTCGTGCTGTTCAACTGGAAGGACAGTCTCCAGGCCGACCGCATCCTCAACCTGCTCGCCGTCTTGGCCCGTGCGGCCCAGGGCATTGAACTCGCGGACGGTGACAACTCCAAGGTGTTTGGCCACCTTCACATCGTGTTCCGTGACTGGAGTTTCGTGGACTCGAGTCCCGATGAAGTTTTCAATGACTTGTTCACGAAGGAGAAAGGCCGCAGCGAGGAAGTGAACGTGCGCAACCTGGCTCGTGTGAATCTGCTGGAGGCGTTCGAGTCGATCACCGTGTGGCTGTTCCCGGCGCCTGTGGCGAACACTGCGAATCTGAAGGACAAGATTCGCTTCGAGCAGTTGCAGTTGGGTTTCCAGGAGAAGCTTCGTGATCTGCGCAAGAGCCTGTCGAACCAGTTGCAGCACCCGATGAAGTTTGGTGGCAAGCCATTGACGGCGCGGTTGCTGTCTCAGATGATGCCTGCGCTGGTGGATACGCTCAACAGCGACCAGGTGATCATGCCGGAGTCGATCTACTCGTCCTTGGTGCGTGCGGAGGCGAAGGCAACGAAGGATGAGTGCGAGAAGAGCATCGAGGCGTACTGCGAAGCAGCATGCGCGGAGGAGATGACGTCATCTGTGGAGTTGGAGAAGAGTCTGAAGCACGATCTGGAGTTTTTGATCACCGAGGCAATCGAGAAGATGAAGGGCACGCCGCCATCTGTCCAAAAGGAGATGCGAGAGGCTCTGGAGGAGTTTGCTACGAAGGAGATTCGACTGATCTTGCAGACGAATAACGAGAAGATCGCGGAGAAGATGTCGAAGGAGGTGGACGTGATCTTCAAGAACCTGAAGGAGGAGTGTGCGATCATCGAGAAGGATGGCATCCCGATGCGCAACGACCTCTTGCGCCACCGGTGTGCGGACATCTTGGCGTTGGAGGTAAACCGTCTGGAGGTGTTGCCCCTGGGCGCGCAGGGCAAGCGAGGACTCGACGTGGAGATCAAGCGTGTGAAGGAGCACGCGAGTGTGATCTTCGACAAGCTGGAGGTCACGAACGAGAAGGCGATTCAGCGAGCCAGCTCGACCATCAACGAGCACGTTCGAAACGGCAAGTCTCGTATGACGAAGGACATGCACGAGACGCTGGACAAGATCTTCTCAGTGCGAACGCCGATCACAGTGGCTACGCTGCAGGCTGGTCTCGAAGAGCAGTATCGCGATTTGCTGAAGGAGCTGAATGGCTACGTGGACGAGAACCCGTTCATCTCGGTTGACTTCGTCGAGGATGTCGAGCACCACAAGTCGCATCTGGCGGAGGAGCTGAACCGCCGATACTACCTCGAGATTCGACAGATCCTGAGCGAAGTCGGTTTCACGTCGAAGGAAGATCTTGGTAAGGAGATTGCACTGCGCCTTGACGGGAAGCTACCACTGCCTGAGGACGAGATCAAGAAATCGATTGATGAAGCCGTCAAGCAGGTGATGCAAATGGTCGCGAATCAGCTCAAGGGCTGGACATTGCTGATGGCGGACGTTTCTGCGAAGACGATGGAGTTGGAGAAGCTTGGCGACGTGGTACGTTGTGGTTTGTCTAGATGGGACCTTGACAGTGGGATCGGTCTGATGATGTTCTCTTGCTTTTTTCTGTAGTACGCGTATGATTACCTGCGACGCAACCAGGAGCTGCAAGTGGATGTCTCAGCGCGCCAAGAGCAGCAGCAGTATGAGGATTTGCGTGCGGAAGTCGTCGAGGAGTTTCAGCGCGAGTTGAAAGCTGTCGAATTCCCGACAAGTGAAGCGAAGATCGATTCGGTGTTCTTATCGACGCTGAAAGAGATGATCGCCGAGTTTTTGTCGATCGAGACGACGAGCACCAACTTCAACGAGACAATGCTGTTTGACAAGCTTCGTGGTGACTGCCGACCGGAGCTCGAAAACCAGAAGATGCTTAACCGGTAAGTTGTCTTCGTGGCTGCTTGAATTAGTGCAATTCGGAACGATATTCTGACGATAACTCTTGCAGATTCGCAATGGAGAAGGACCAGGCACTCAGTCTTGCGGAGAAAGAGCGCCAAATGCGTGAACAAGAGGCTCTCGTCGCTCGGAAGAAGGAAGAGCAGATGAACGGTACGCATTGTGGCACTAACTTAAGTGTGATGACGGAATTCTCTGACCAGTATTCTTCATGACTTGCGTAGAATTGAAGACGTACGTGCAAAAGTCCCTCGGAGAACGGGATGTGGAGTCGAAGCGTCTGCAAGATCAACTTCGGGATGAGGCAGAGAGGGCGGAACAATTGCGCCGAGAAGTCGAAGACATGCGTCGCCAAAGCCGCGAGGCTGAGATGCAGAAGGCCGACTACGAAGCTCGTGCTCGTGAGCAAGCGCTTCGCGAAGAAGAGGCTCGTCGCAGTGAGTCTGCTGGCTTGAGACAACAGCTAGAGGAAATGCGAATGCGTGCGGCCGAGATGGAGCTGGAGCGTGCTCATCTGCAGTTGCAAGCCGAGCAGGATGCACGCAAGCAGGATGAGGCCCGAGCGATGGCTCAGAACCTCGAAGAAATGCGCCAGCGAGCTGCTCAGTTGGAGGCGCAAAAGTACGCCCTCGAGCGCCAGGCCCGCGAGGAGTCACAGCGTCGCGAGCAGGCAGAGCAAGCAGCGCGTGCAGCAGCTCATGCGGCTGCGCTCTCCGCCCGTGCTGCCATTGAAGCCGCCGCTGACGAAGTAAGTCCGCTCCGGTATAAATTTCAGTCCACCCATAACAAACGTAAGCTGTTACAGACGGATGCGGACATGGAGGACACACACCACGCCCGTCCAGCGCCTCAGCGGGCGCAACCGCGTACGACCCCTCCGTCATCAGCGGAGCACAAGAAGCGCAAGATCAACCAAACCCCACCGAAGATTACGCCGGACAAGCCTGCGTCGAAGCTTTCGGCTCTCGAACAAGCTCGTTTGGAAGCGAAGGCTGAGATGGACAAGCGAATCGAAGAGCGCACCAAGTCTCTCAAGGCCTCCTCCAAGAAGAAGAAGTAAATGTGAAGACCGACGAACGACAACGTACGCTAGCGAATCTGAAATGTATTGTGTGAGTGACAACGGCATGTACGCAATGATGTGCTCGGTCGATGATCTAGCCAAGCGAGTCTAGGTGTTGGCTGCTGCCCAAGTGGTGGATCGCGCCGTAGGACGGCGTGCGACGCTTGAGTGGTTGCTCTTCGAACTCAATGAGCTTTGTTGTCTTGTAGTTCTTGGCCAGGAACGAGAAGGCGATAGCGATGATCAAGGCAATCGGCAGAACACCAAACAGCGCGATGCTCCACATGACGCGAGGACCGTACGTCTGGTAGATCCAGCCGCCGATAAGCGTGCCAGCGCCACCTCCGACGCCCTTCTGGACGGCAGCGAGCAAGCCGATCATCGTGCCTTCCGTACCCTCAGGTGCGGACTTGTACACGTAGTTGGTGAATGCTGCCCAGACCAAGCCAAATGTGATACCGTGGAGAGCTTCGATGGGTAGAATCGTCCACGGGTTCTCCACGATGGTGTAGGCGAAAAGCCGGATCGCGTACGCTGCGATACCCAAGAAGATGCAGCGTGGAGTGCCGAAGCGATCGATGATGTTGTTGGCGTGGAAGAACAGCGGCAGTTCCGACGTGGTCTCGACAGCGATCACAACACCCACGAGGTTCGAGTTGTTGCCAGACAGGTTGAACAGGTACAGGAACAGGAAGCTATCGATGAGCTGCGCCATGATGCCGACGACGAGCACGAGGATGAAGAGCAGCAATACATCGCGTTGCTTCAAGATGCACGACATGCTCTGCCAGAATTCGACGGTAGCTTGTGGACGCTGGAAGGATGGGATGTGGTTCACCAGCAAAAACAGCGAGATGCACGACAGCGCGACGACCATGTTGAAGCACCACGCGATCCCGACTGCTGCCGCGATGACGCCGGCCATGTAGCCGCCGATGCCGTATCCGACCGCGCCGTACAATCGCTGCTTGCCATAATCTCCGCCGATCCGATCGAGCAACTCCATGGCAATTTGGTCGAGCAATGACCATGTTGGCTGGGTCTGGAAGTTGGCGATGAAGAACATGATGCACATGACCTCGAACGACTCGACGTACTTTAGCATGAACATGAGCAGCGCCGCTGAGACCAAGCAGATCACGTGTACGAGCTTCTGGCTCTGGAAGATGTCGGCGGCCGCGCCCCACACAGGAGGCCCAATGATGGAGCACACGCATGGGATCGCGAGCAGCACGCCGATCTGGAACTTGGAGTAGCCTTCGTTGGTATCGAAGTACATGGGCAGGAACGTCTGCGTGGAGAAGGCCATGTAGTGGAGGAGGTACAGCATCTTGAGCGGCACGAGCCGCGAGGACTCGCCGCCGTCGAAGAGGAACTTGACCAAGCCGCTCATCGTGAGGAGGAGCTCTTGTCGCGTGGAAGGCAGAAGTGATAATGGCTGCCAACGCCGTGGGAAGGAGCACGGAAGATCACCATTAAGAGACCGTGGCCAACGCAACAGCAAACGAAGCGGGTGACAGAAAAGTGAGTCGCTGCCGCTTGAAGATCGATCGCCTGATTCGTCGCGATGTCACTCTTGTGGGAAGGTGCAGAAGCCGAATGGAATGAGACGCGCCAATGTCACTAAGCCGACGAAGAGATGGCTGCGGTTGTTGCGAAACGATACGTTCGGACTGCAGCATAAAAACGGCTTCAGTTTCGTCCGTGATGCCAAGGCAGAAGTGAGAGAATCTGAGCTCATCGTGATTCGACGAGCGAGAACTGATGAGCTGCTCATCCAGGCGAATGGGTGGAAAAGATGGGTGGAAGTCTCATCATGAGATGACGCGTGGCGACGCCCACATCGATTCTGCTGACCGTAGTGAGGAGCAGCTTCAACCTGAGTTGAGTTCCTCGACAGGTGTGAATCCATGAATTCATCAAGGTGACCATTAGTGAACCAAGAAGTCCCGTGCGACTAGGAACTCTCGCGGTGGAACGTATTCGTGATCTGGAAGAATGGCATCCAGGTCGTGGTACTCGCACAGTTTCAACTCGATGCCCACGGTCACAAGCGCCGGTTCGTCAGCGAGGAATCGCCAATTCGTGGCGGACTCCGGCAATATCAGTTGGAGAACCTGGGTCCACAGCACTCAGTCGGCTCGCGCCAACCACTGCGAGTAGCTCAAGAGCCTGTAGCTGTGAGCGCAGTTACGGGAGGTGGCCAGTACCTGGCTCCACCGAAGAAGCTTCGTCCTCGTGCACATGAACGCGTGGTTGGTATCTCCGTGGCTGACAAGCTATGGGCAATCAATTGGAGCACGGGCGGTCTCGAGAATCAAGACATACCACGGCGCGAGTAAGGCAAAAAGTTGCTCGGCTTGAGCGTTCCCTAGCATCGTGTGCGGTATCGTCGTCAATAGTGAATGATGAGGGCGAGGACACTGGAAGTTAACCGAGGTATCGCCGCTGCAGATCTCGCTTCAGTGCGTGCGGGATTGCTTCATTAGGAACGTGGAGATCGTGACCAAGCAACAGCAAGAAGATGCAGCGCCAGATCCGAGCTATTACAATGGCCTGCGCATTCAATCAATCAAGGATACACCGGTACCCGAATTGCAAACTGTTGCTGGTGTAGGTGGCGTACGCGATCTTCAAGCGAGATACTAGCGATGTTCAGCCAATCCAATAGCTCATGATTCGTGTCAAACGACTCACTCCGGCCGACATCGATGTCATTGTCAGTATCCTCAAGCTGTTGTGAAGCTCGTGGAATGCATCGGCGGCCCGCTGGAGCATCTCACAACGGCCCAAGGTCTAAATGCTTTTGAGAATACGTGGCTCTCTCGCGCATTTGAAGTGTGTCCCAGGCTCCGAGGCCTTCAGCTTCGCAGCGCAGACAGTAGCAGCGTACGAGCAATCCTCGGTAGCTATGTCTCCGGTGGATGCCACGTGAAGCGTCTGGCCTTGAGCTCCAACTGCGAGTCGATTTCGCTTCAGGAAATCACCTGTCCAGTGCCTGGAGGAGTTCGCGATTTGCCAGCCAGTCGGCCCATGTCAGACGATCGTTCAGTTGACTGGCGTGCTTGGCCTTAACACATTGATCAGCTTCAACGAACATCACTCTGGGCGAAAAGGCTAGACCAGGCTAATCAGCTTTTTGAAGGGTTCTCGAATCTGTCCTTGCTTGTCGTTTCTCAACGCCGCGTCGCTCACGCTACCTCCAGCCTCAATCTGCTTCAGCTTCATTTTCGATCTCACCGTTGGGGAATCGAGCACAAGAACCTGCTGATGTCGGAAACTCCAGGTGACGAAACGCCATCGGAACGGCTTCGCGCAGCACTCCAGCCGCTGTATGGCCGCAATCGCAATGCCACACAAGCGTCGATCACGATCACAGAGTTGGCAGGTCACGAGAACTTGGACGGCGCGATTCTGTGGCTCGACGTGCGCTTGCCGGCAGCCGGAACGTACTAAAGAAGTTGTTTTCGCTCGGCGCTGGACGTTCTCGAGCTCTTTGCACTTCTAGCTCAAGTGGATTGGAAGTTGTGGACACAAGTGCTGACTGAGATCTGGCCGTGGCTCCCTTCACGATCAAGAGTCTCACCTGCAGACCTCGCACCAGCCATCGTGGGCATCAACGTGATCATGCGAGATTACAAAGATCTGAAGGATGTGGAGCCAACCAGCGGGAGAGACAGCTCACAAGCCATTCGTCACGAACGCGATTTTCTCGTCTCCATGCCCCCGACAACGGACACTGCGATTGTGCAAGTTCCTCTGCGTGTTTCGCTCGAGTGTGAATGGAATCGACTGTCCAAGATCATCGAGTACTTGGACAGGAAGGACCGCGTGGATCAGGGGACAACCACCACTACCGGCTACAGGGGACTCCGTATCCAGTCGATCAAGTTCGAGCTGTGGGACATCGTGCTAGGGCGTCCACCGGTGCGGCTCTTGATGGACGCAATCGCGCGTGGGCTCCACGTTGTCGACTTCGGAGTGATGAAGTGGGACGTGTTCCACGACGCACACCCTGTTTGCAATCGACCGCCCAGACAGTGCTGCTTCTACAACTTTGCGAGGCGTGGAAGAGTTCAAGCATCGTATGGATATGAGATCCGCGATGGTCCCGAGCGTCTACTCAGCCGTCGCTGCCAGCCCGTCTGTACGCAACGTGGAAATCAATTTCGGTCTATCTGCCATGCCGACTCGAATTCGACCGCTGGCGTTGTCGTGGATGGCGTACACTCTCTTCCGACGAGAGGACACGTCGACCCAGCGAGTCCAGAAGCTGATTCTCAACGTTGGCGCCTTCACGCAAGACGACGTCAGCACGATGGACACGATCCTCCAAGCACGCGATTCTCTAGCAGAACTCCTCGATCGGCCAGCTTCACTACAAGGAGCCATAATCTCGGCAAAGCGGTTCTCACTGTTTGACCCGATCGCAGCCGGCAGTGTACTGGTATGTGGAGACTACGAGACCAGTCACGTACTGAAGAGCCTGCCCGTTGTGGAGAGGACGAAGAAGTGGACGACCGTGCTACTTCCTGGCTGGGGACGTGCCTGGGTCCACCGTCCGGACGTCCTGGACAAGAAGAAGCCTACCAAGTGACCAGCTACGTCTGTAGCAGAGATCTCTGAGATGACGCTGGTAAACATGTCGGCGGCCTCTGCTGATGCTGTGCTTCAGCTTCTGGAGCGAGTCGGCGGTGGGCTCCGAAGACTCACAATCGAAGACTGCGATGGTGCTCTTGACACAGCGTGGCTCAGCCGCCTATTCAACGTTTGCACGCGACTTGAGAGCCTTGAGCTGACACATGTGCAGATGAGAAGCCTTCAGGTCGTTCTGGATGGCTACGTCTCGGGTACATGCTGCTTGAAGCGGCTGGCTTTGATCAACACGGTCGTCCGTAACTTCCGATCGGAGCTCGAGGGCCTAATCATCGCCCTGGGTGGTTACCAGCACCCAATTGCTCGCTGTCTGGAGGAGTTCACGTGCCATTATCGTGGCTTGTCCTTCGAGTTGGATTCCGAGATGGCCGGCTGCTTCGCGTCGATGCTCGAACAGAACCGCCACCTCTGCATTCTCGACTTGAAGACCATGCAAGAAGATCCCGCTTTCCTAGTTGGGGTTCGTGGAATCATGCTTGCGTTCAACAACCAGTCGCTCGGCCATCGAAAGAACTCACGCGATACCAAGCAGCAGCTCGCGTTCTTGAGCGTCTTGTCGCCGCGTACCGAACCCCGCGAGTCTCATAGCCGCGCGATGGAGATGCTGGATGCGAGCGTCTTGTCGATCATCTTCGAGTTTGCGGCCAGAGAGCAGCGGCGTTACGTGTCCGTGGGTGGCTAGTGTGAAGTTGACGACGAAGCTCTTGTCTTCGTCTAATAGCTCTTCGTACGATGTGTGGGTTTCCTGATTGGATGTCTCAAGTGGCGAATATCAAAACCTCCTTCATCTTGCCGACCAATTGCGCCTTGGCCTTTGTATATCGCCCAACTTCTTCAACTACACGTGCTTCTTGAGAATCTCGCCAAAAGTGCGGCCACGACTTGCCCTTCATAACGACGAGGTGGCACCTTTAACCACTTGTTTGTGTACGCAGCCACTTGAACTGGAACGTGAAGTCGTTGCCGAAGAATTCATGGGCAAACTGCAGTGCGACGACCATCCACAGCGTGAGTTTCGACTGGACCATCGGCCATTGCGATTCCAGTACAAACGCCGTCTGCGAGAAGGCCGACACTTTAAACTTACGCTTCATCACTTGGTCCAATGCAATGAACGAAACCAGCTCCAGTGATCCATACACCAGCACGTTCTGAAGCGACGCGTAGAACTCGGTGTCTGACAGCCCAACCATTGCAGGAAATGCGTGGCGATTCGGGAACGTGTATGCGATGATACTGAAGAGACTGTACACGAGTGGCACGAAGACCTCCGAGTACTCGACCAGCGCCACAAACTCACTGATATGGAGGATCTGGAGCGTTCGTTGGACGACGAGAAGCTGTTCGTCGTCACTCAGCCGACTCGTGAGGCCTGCGAGTCGCTGGTGATCGGCAGTCGCGACGCGTTGCTGTGCAAATCGGAAGATTACGGAGCCGAGTCGAGAGGCGCTAGTCAGAAGCCTGGTGGCGGCCGTTGGAAGTGCGGCTCGGCTGCTGGAAGTTCCTTTAAATGTTGCGAGCTCGGACGGCATGACGCCCACGGTCTCCTCTATTGGCTCACGCGACACAATGATCAAAGGCTCTCGTTTTGACTCGAACATCTCGATGGGGACGACTTGCGTTCGCGTCGCCACAGCCACTGGTATGTCCGATTTGGGTACACAAGTCCGGATTTGGATGGACGGATGGTGACGCACGTAGCTGTTTGTCTGCAGGATGGACATCGTGAGAGGGATGAGCTCCTTCGTGTCGCATTGACCTGGCGGACGGGCACTGCTTCCACTGTCGTAGGTGTTGGCGCGAACCAATGCACGCTGGAGTGTGGGGTCGTTGAGGATGTCGTTCAGGTCTTTGATCGACATGCACGCTTGCAAGAAATCAACTGCCATGATCACGAGCGTCGTGCTGATGGACGTCGCCAATTGCATGCAGCTGGAAACGTATAGTGAGCTGAAGATGTCGACGTTGAATACCACGAGCTCGGGCTTGAGGTCTTCAATATGCTTACTTGCAAAGCTGAACCAGTTCTTCAAGAGCAGCTTCATGACGGGCAGTAGTAGTGCCAGTGGCGTCTGGGCAGATGGATGCGCATTGAAGAGATGGGAGAACGCCGGGTACAAGACGATCAGACACGTCTGAGCCATGAACACGAGCGTGTACTTGCGGATCGACGTGAGGATCTTTGGGTCTCGACGGAGTTGGTGGCGAAGCAGGAAACCAGCGATGACGGCGACGATCGGCGTCCACGGGATCATGGCGACAGCGACGAAGAACGGGAAAGGGAAGCCGACGACGAGAACCCCGCAGTAAAAGATCGGCATGACAAGCGCAGTCGTCACAGCCGAGAGACCGATGATCTGTCGACCGGACAGCTCCAAGTCGTAGATGTTGTGGCGGTACTGGGCCACGAGCGAGTGCGTGACGATGTACGTTCCGATGGTCGTGCGGATCCAGAAGTTGAGCGGGCCAACCGAGTCGCGGCCTGCGTGCAAGGGGCCAAGAGGGATGGCTTCGAGCATCATCTCGACCAGCAGACACGGCACAAACGTGAGGAATAGTAGCTGAAGCACTCGCGTCGGGTGCACGACGCCCTTGTACGCGTCGAAGGCGAGCATGCGCTGCACAGAGTACTGGCCGTTGAGCTCCACTTGGCAGGAGAGCCACGTCCGCACCAGAGTACGCCATAATGACACGACTGAGCGTCGTAGCGACCAGGAAGTATCCACAGCAGTAGTAGCAGCAGTAGTAGTAGTAGCCTCCTCTGGTGAAGGACATACTGCAGCCACTGTACTGCTCATGGTGCGAAGTCACGCAGACGCGACAGGCGCGATAGAGATGTATATGGTTGTGTCGTTTTGAGTGAAGACAACGAGGGCCTGGCACGGCTACGACGACAGAAGAGGGCAACGTGCCAGCGGTCGTGGCACAGCTTGGGTGATCAAATATATTCGATAATAGCAATGCACAGACAGACGCCAAGGATAGGGTCCTCACGGGTTGGTGTCTATTTGAGATCCGAGCTGGTGGTTGGCACCTCCAGTTGGCTTGGAAGGGGGATCCCGAGTAAATTCGCCAAGCGTACGGTTGTTAATAAAGCCTTTGACCCGCCCCACAACCGCGACACATGAAGACCGACAATCGACTCCATCATGTCACAAGAAGAGGAGTGTCAAGAGCGTGGATTCACTGGACTATTGCTACTCACTACATCATGCGTAGCACTTCGAAATAGAGACTCGTGACCGAAAGCGGCGTCGAAGAGAAACACAAGAGCACGTACTCAGGTTGTGGCTCGGCTACATGGCAATACCCACACGAGATCTCGAGTTACAAGTACTTCTGGCGGATCATGCAAAACATGTCGCGCGGAAGTGCCTTGTACTTGAACGGGATGACTCAATACGAGCCTTGATCTCCGGCGTGATCTTGGCGGTGATGGGGTACGCCTGCAGGTTTTCGTTCAACTGCGCCAAGGTCTTGGCACCCAGCAGCACGGTCGTGACGTTGTCGTTCAGAAGCGTCCACGCCAACGCGAGCTCAGCCAACGAACAGTTGAGCTCCTCAGCGATCGGACGAAGCTTCTCCACGAGACCGGCTGCCGTCGAGACCTCCATACCCAGCAGTGTCTTGCTCAGCTTTTGCCAAAAGACACCGCCTCCGAGACGCGACTCGTCCGGCAACCCCTTGGCGTACTTTCCTGTCAAGACTCCACTCGCCAGTGGCGACCAGATCGTGAGGCCGAGCTTGTACTTCTTGTACAGCGCGGCGTACTCGACTTCGACGGTCGAGCGTGAGAAGAGGTTGTACTGGGACTGCTCGACGATCGGACGGATGAGACCGAGGCGGTCCGCGATCTCACAGGCTTCAAGGATGTCGTTCTCCTGCCATCCGACGCCCAGCCACTCCAGCCATGCTGATGATGATCAGATGAGGTCTATTTTTTAAAATAGACCTCATCTGATCATCGGATTAAAATCCAAGCCCTTTACACCCCTCTTGTTGCGATTTGATGGAATCCATTGTGTTTTGCATTCACTGTCTATCGCGATCATACGGATGATCAGACTACTTGTCACTGCGTTTTTCTTCGTCCGTGATCCTGAGAGGGCCGTGTACAGTATCCCGGAGATACTCGTGCCAGTGAATTTACACGACCTTATGCTTCGAAACCGAATGGAGTTGTCAATCATCGCAGGTGGCATAGCCCGGATCTCAAACAGTCCAATATGAAGCTCTCTGATTACTGTAGGTATCGTCTCGATTAAAACATCACCTCGCTCATCACTCCGGGCACGGTACAGCTTCAAGGACCATCACTACAGCCGCCGAGCTCACAGCACTTTCCTTCATCCATGGCGCGCTGGCGAACAATCGCACAACTCCTCAGTCCAGTTTTTGTGTGGGAATATGCTTCTGGCAAGCACTCTTGTGACACTCAGTGCATCCATCCATTGCTTCGTCGTCCACACGTAGATATGGATGGAGGTAGAAGCACACGTGCCGATTGTGACATGAAAATGTGTACATTGTGGATTCCACCAAACTGCAACAGCCTTCCACTCCGCCTTGACCTTCGGAACTTCTACAAAACGCGATGCCTCCAAGTGATTAGGCCTTCTCGGCGACAATCTCGTCCGGGACCTCCTTGTACGTGTGGTTGCTGGCTGGCGAGATGCCGTTGAAGGATGGCGTGAGTGGCTGCAGTGGCATCATCTCATCCAGATCAATGATGTCCGTCTTCTGGTCGTAGTCCTTGGCAGCGAACGAGAAGAGCACCGTCAGAAGGAACGCCACAGGCAGCACGCCAAAGAGACCGATGCTCCACATCCGCTGCGCGCCGTACTGCTCGTAGATCCAGCCGCCGATGAGCGTACCCGCGCCACCGCCGATACCCTTCTGCACAGCGGCAAGCAGGCCGATCATCGTACCCTCCGTGCCGGCAGGAGCCGACTTGTACACGTAGTTAGTGAACGCCGCCCAGACCAGGCCGAATGTGATACCGTGGAGAGCCTCAATCGGTAGCGCGTACCACGGGTTCGAGACCACCGAGTACGTGAAGAATCGCACGGCGTACGCCGCGATACCGAGGAAGATGCACTGCGCCGTGCCGAACTTCTTGATGATGGCGTTCGCGTGGAAGAACAGCGGCAGCTCCGAGATGGTCTCCACGGCGATCACGATACCGACAAAGTTGGAGTTGTTGCCCGTGAGGTTGAAGTAGTAGAGGAAGAGGAAGCTGTCGATGAGCTGGCCCACGACACCGATCACGATGACCAGGATGAACAGCAGCAGCACGTCACGCTGCTTCGCGATGGCCTTGAAGCTGTGCATGAAGTCGACGTCCACGTGCTTGCGGTCGTACGACGGGATACGCTGAAGCAGCAGGAACAGCGAGATGCACGACAGCGCGACGACCATGTTAAAGCACCACGCGATGCCGAACGCCGCCGCGACGATACCAGCCATGTAGCCGCCGATGCCGTAGCCCACCGCACCGTACAGACGCTGCTTGCCGTAGTCACCACCGATACGGTCAAGCATTTGCATGGCGACTTGGTCGAGCAGCGAGAACGTTGGCTGCGTCTGGAAGTTGGCGAGGAAGAACACGACGCACATGAGCACGAACGAGTGCACGTACTGCATGGCCCACATGAAAAACGCCGCCGTGATCAGACAGACCACATGGACGAGCTTCTGGCTGCGGAAGATATCAGCCGCCGCGCCCCACAACGGAGGGCTCAGGATCGCACAGATACACGGTAGCGCAAGCAGCACACCGATCTGGAACTTGTCGAACCCGGCTTGTGTGTCAAAGTACATCTACCAAAATCGACAAGAAAGTACGCACACACAAATGAGCAAAAGAGCTTCTCCAGGCTCATCAAAAGATGCAAACGTACGGGAAGGAAGGTCTGCGTGGAGAAAGCCATGTAGTGGATGAAGTAGAGGACCTTGAGCGGCACGAGATGCGAGGACTCGCCGCCGTCGACCACGAACTTGGCCAGGCGAAACATCGTGCGCTTCTTTCTTTCTTTCTTGATCGAATGGAGCTCTTGCGGTGAACGTCGCGAATACGGAAGTGGCTACTGAAGCGAGCGGCGCACGTCGTCTGGCAAGAGCGAAGCTGCTTGGTGCGCGCGCTTGAAGCTGCGCGCGTTGCCGTCCGTTCACTTCGGAATTGATGACGTCGCGTCAAGCGAAGAGCTCCATGTGGATGGGTTCACATAATCACAGAGACGGCGATTCGCGTCGCTTACGGTGAGACCACTCACACAATTCCAGTCACTAAATCGAGGAAACGGCATTTAACTTTGGGGAAGTAACTATATGTCACTATATGTTGGGTTACTCTCTGGGCACTGCTTCAGTAATTGGCTGAACTGTTGAACAGGGAAAAGGGTAACCTTTCCTCAAATTCAAGTTGACAGGCTCGATGTGACCCTTTCGCGGAGCTAAGCTGATCAGGCTAATAGGCAACAGGCTAGAGGCTAATATAATGTGGATAAGATGCGCAGCCTCTCGAGGATGGCTACCAATCAGACGCCACTGATGGGATTGACGATACATGGCGCAAGCCTGGCCTTCACACACGACTACCACGCCTATAGTGAGCAGTGTGAGAGTGAGCATCGATCTTCCAAGCGCCTGTGATGGCGGCGCCGCCAGCGGCCAAGTGGAAGAATGACAAGGCGTCCCAGTCCAAGCGCGAGGTGCCGGCTATGCTCGAGCCGCTCGAGTACAAGCCGACGCCGAAAGAGGACATCGACATCATGCAGCTCAGCAAAGTCCGTGATCTAATAGCCCACTAATTGATGATTCTGTCAGGGCGCTGACTGGATTGGACTGCCTCTTGTAGAAGCCCAATCGTGAAGGCAGTAAACATGTCAAGCCACGGCCCGTGCTGCTCGAGAGTCTCGGTCCACCGAGCCAGGCAAGAAGTAGGCCCTGCTCGCTGCAGGCTGCGGTCATGAGCTAGTTCACTAACACCGTTTGTTGCCTTTTGCAGTATAACTTTGTGACGCAGCAACCGCGAACAGAGCCCGAGGTTACATGACGACAGAGCGCTTGACACATTCCCCTTCACTCGCAGCAGTAAGCCGAATGGCTGCCATCAGATCAATCGATGTGCTCCATGACGTTGCCATTGAAATAAAGCCTCTGGTAGAAAACGCTTTCCATCTACCGTGTTCGCTGACGCTTCGCCCGATCGTCCTCCTCGTCAGAGAAGTCGGACTCGTCACTGGAATCGTCGTCGTCACTGAACGAATCGCACTCGTCGACTGTCCGGGTCACGCCCACGGTCTTCTTGCCAACGTCGCTTGACTCAGTGGGCTTCTGTGTGTCATCTCTCTGCTTCACGGCATCCGACTCTTTCTTATCTTCTGTTGCTGCTGTGGTGGACTTGGATGCAGCCTCGACGTGTTGTGAAGCAGTCTTGTCACTGGACCCACAGGCGTGTTGACGCGTGTGGTCAGTAGCCTTGCGCGTGAACAGTTCGCGGTTGTGCTTGAAGAGATCCGTCTAATATCAAGCCCCTGTATCAGTAGCTGCATGATGCCGTCATCCACATACTTCATATGGCGACTTACAATGTCCGGCATGAGTCCATCGTCGGCATTTGGCTCAGCCATGAGCAGGCGAATGGTCGTGAGCAGCGTGCTGATGTTGACCGACGGCATCCACGATCCCTTTGGCTGCATCTTGAGAGTATCGAGGCAAATGCGGCCGGCGTCGTCGATATTCGGGTGGAAAATCGGCGTCAAAAACTTGACTTTCGGCGGCTCAAACGGATAGCTACACTCAGCCAAACCTGATTAGCCTGTCATGCGTATCATTGCGCATTGATATAGAGTGGCTGTACCGTTCTGGGATCTCGATCTCGAGCAGGAACGTGCCTTTCTCGTACGGAGAGCCTTCCGGACCCAGGATTTCTGGCCATCAGCGGTAGTTTCCACGGTTAGAACGGCGTGTCAGAGTGACGCAACACTACAAGAACTGGCGTACGCGCTTCCAGCTTGCCCAGTTGGTTGTCCTTGGGCCACGCACTGACGCCGTAAGGCGGATCCGCCTCGAGCATCTCGATCTCCTTGCGCATCCGCGCTCGCATCGCCGTCATTTTCGTTGGTGTTCTCTTTTTGTTGGGGTTTTCGCCAATTGATACTGTTGGCGCCAACTTTTGCTTCTCTGTCCGGCTAAGTACGAATGCTACAGGTTCTATGATTTCTACTTCAGTTGAAGCGCTTCTTCCATGAAGAAGATCGCAGTCTCGCAAAACGAAAATGGAGGAGCTCGAGGTGCTGCGGGAGCTCGGACGTGGAGGCTTCGCTTCGTACGTACACATCAAATGGACTGTATTGATTGATAACCAAAGCGCTAGCTTATACGCCCTGCGTTTTTCGCTACACAGTGTATATCTATGCCGAGAGAAGTCCTCCAATCGACTCGTCGGTACGCTTTCATTCCCATGTTCATCACCTCGAGACGACTCATTTTGCCTTATTATTCTCACTTGCAGCACTGAAGCGGATTCCTCTTCGTCGTCTGGAGCGACCAGAACAGAAGCGCCGTGCTGCCGCTGAGGCCTTCGTCCTAGAACACGCGCAGCGTCCGTTTCTCTGCCGTGGGTTCCGCACTTTCCAAGATGATGAGTTCCAGTCGTTCGTGATGGAGTACATCGAAGACGCGCGGCTACTGTACCAGTGCATCTGGCGCTACAAGACCACGAGCGTCTTCCCTGAGCCCGTCGCCAAGCGATTCGCCGTCCAGATCGTGTTAGCCGTCGAAGCTCTCCACTCCATGGGCTTCATCCACCGCGACCTCAAGAGCGGCAACGTGTTAGTGGATTCCAAGGGCATTGCGCGTGTGATCGACTACGGATTCGCCAAGAAGCTGGACAATGAAGACGCAGAGAGCTCGTCTGGGGAGCGTACGTACTCTGTGTGTGGTACACACTACATCATGGCCCCGGAAGTGTATCTGCGTCAGGCGTACGGTGTGGAAGTGGACTGGTGGGGCGTCGGTGTCATCGTCCACGAGATGGTCTGTGGGCGTCCGCCGTGGGACTACAAGCCAGTGGACGGCCTGCCGCCTGAGACGTTCTTTGACAGCATCAGTGATTTCGCCAAGGGCTATTTACGCGGTAGAGAGGCGAGTACACTGCTGGAATCGGCGGACGTCAGCGATGAATGCAAGGATTTCACGAAAGAGCTGCTGCAGTTCAATCCACGGAAGCGGCTCGGCCACGCGGGAGGGGGACAACAAGTGAAAGCGCACGCCTGGTTCAAGGACGTCGACTGGGAGAGCGCTACGAGTCCGTCAGCCACGGAATCATTGTACGATCCGGTCGCTGACTACCGTGGTGACACTCCACTGACTGGACAGCTCGCAGTGCCTGAACTGATTTCATCTTCAAGCGCTGAAAGCATCGATCCTGAGGTCAACGCCGACCTGTTTGGTGATTTCTGAAACGAAATGAAGCTGTTTTGATCGAGTTACTGGAAAGTCAAGACCGCCGGGACTCCTAGTGGTCTGCCTACACGACCTGCCGCACGAAAGCCTGCTGTGTCTTGCGGTTCTCTTCTACCTTGGCGTTGTGCTCGGTCGTCTGCTCGTTCAGCTTGCGCACGTGGTCTTCGACGAACTCGTTCATGCGCGGATGGAACTCGTGGCGCCCGCCGAACTGGTCGACGTACGAGATCCCGTCGTAGTAAAAGCCCTCCGGTAAGTCGTCCATGATCTGCACCATCAAACCACATCGTCAGCATCTCACCATCAGCATTCTCTCCCTCCTTGCAGGTATTGATGAATGAACGTACGTGCTGCTTCTGGATCTCGCGCTTTTCTTGAAGTGACAGTGTGACTTTGCTTCGCAGTGGCTGGACGGCACCGTCCATTTTGATGTAGCAGCCAAGAATCAGCTCCTGGATCTTACCAGCATTCAGCTCACGGCCCGTGATCTTGATCTCCAGCGTCTCCGCGTTCTTGGCATTGGATCGATTTCCCTGATTCGCCACTCGCATGCGAGCGTACGAGCCAGTGGATACGTACTCACACACAGTCTCCCGATCGCCAGCAAACGACACCAAGGCCTCGACGCTCCAGCATTCGCCGTACTCCGCTTGCAAGTCCTGCTGCTGCTGTCGCTCTTGCTGAAGCACCTTCTCGGCCGCGAGTGATTGGGCAAAGCGAATGCCACCGCTACCAGCTTGCTGCCTCGCCATCATTTGAGAATCCAACGGGTGGATCCTGTCAATGGACTTGGTGCTCACAGCAAACGGTGTGAGCGTCTTCCCCACAGAGTGCAAGAACCGCGTCTTCTCGATACCAGGTGCGATCTTAAAGCGAATACACGCAGGCCGTCTGGCGCGATCGATCTCATTGTGGATCGTCTTGTGGCTAGACTCCCAATCAGGGAATTGCGCGTCGCGGTAGTTTTTGTAGTAGGCGCTTTCGAAACGGTCGATGCTCAGCAGCGAGCTCAACGTGCCTTCGAACACGTCACTCGAGAGCACGGTGATGTCGGCAAACGGATTCACCTGGTCAATGTGGTACCGCAGTCGACCCAAGGCACTCGATGGTACGTCGCTGCTGTGGGTGGCGACGACGTGGGTAGCAAAGCCCGCCGTGAGCTGGTCGAACAGCCTTGGAAGCGCACACTGAGCACCAAGCGCGTCTGGCAAGTACGCGTTCAGAGCACTCACGCAGCCAATCACACTGGCGATTTTGGTTTGCAGAGGCCAGGAAGCTCGTGAGCTCTTGAGCGCAGCAGCGATCGTGACCGAGTCAACGTATCCGACCACGCACAGCAGGACACGAGGCGGCAACTCCGACGAACGCGCGTCAAGGATACGCTGCAAAGCTGAGCCGACTCGCTTTTGAGTGTGCACGAAGGCGAACTCGTCCTGGCTCATCTTCGAGTCGTCCGAGTCTCGACAGTCAATATCGATCCGTTCCCAGTCGTTGTCAGCGGATGAGAGGCTGCAGATCGTCGATGCGATCGACGAGGCGCTGCTGCCTGGGAGTCCCAGGACGACGGTGATCGGTACCATGATCTTCGAGCGGTCCGTCTTCTTCGGTTTGGGCAGAGTCGGCGCAGGGCTCGTATCTTTCGGGATGAACCAGCGAGGGAACATCTTCTCGATCATGGAGGCGTCACTCGCGGAGGCTGTTGATGCTTTTCGAACGAGTCCAGCACATGTCTTGGCCATGATGGAGGAGACGTCCGCATTCGATCCGCGGTCATCTCGTGGCGTCATGCCCTCAAACTGCGTGAGATCATGAGGACGAAAGAAAGGAATGTCGAGTGTCTCCGCCGTTGATTTCCAGGTCGCAAGGGCTCGCACGATCTCCTCCTGAAAGCGAGTGCCAGCGAGTAATGGGAACGCGATCGTCCGCGATGCCGCCGAGAAAGGCAACGCCTGCGAGATTGCCGTGACGCCCTTGGTCTCCGATAACTCGAGTTGCAAAAGCACGAGCTCTTCGTACGGCGTCGACAGCACACGGAAGCTGGTCACATGCTTGGCAAACGATACGAGAATGGGGATCATGTGAGGCGTCTTGAAGCAGAAGCCGCCGGAAAATAGCTGCATGCTGCCGTTGAGCAGTGGTAGCTCCTCACACTCGAGTAGCAACATGGCTCGCGAGAGTCCGATCGACGACATGGACGGCGTCGCAGTCGACGGTGCGATGCTGTTCCCTGGATCGGCAGACGCGATGCTTCCACCTTCATCAAGCGCAGCGTCAAGCGGCGTGAGTGGGTGGCCAAGACGAAGCGCAGGGCTCTGCAGCATGAAATCGGACTGGAGGACGGACAGCTGAGCCTTCACGGATTCAAACTCGCGACCGGCGTGGATCCACGAGCGAAAGTACGGGAACGACGCCGTGGTGTTGATCAGCGCAGTGCTTCCGGTCCGGAAGAGAAGCGAATCACCCACGATGAGTGAGCCGAGCACTTCAGAGGCGGCGAGCTGGCTTGGAATCTGCTCGATCTCAAGTGACAGGTACAGCAGGTTCCATTCTGATTCATAGCACACAGATTTGTCAGTAAGCCACTGGGGACTCCCAGGATACGACTGAGGTAAGCGTACTCTGTGATGGGAAGCTCGTCTCACGGCCGCAACCGTCAAGGCTTTCAGCGTCAATGACCAAGTGCTGGTCGATAAAGTCAGCCGGAAGCGTACTGTCATGGAGCACAGAGGAACGAGACGACTTCATCGCGTCCTTGATCTCGCTTAGCGCCTCCGCTTTGGCTGCGCAGAGACACTGGGCTGCTGACTGAGCTGGTGTCTTGCTGGCTTGTTGCATGAATGCACGCAATGCAACGCGGAATCCACGCAACAACAGCGAGTACAACTCGATGAGAACCTGCGTGTCGACGCTGTTGTCCTTGTCTTCGCGGTGTTTCGTCGAGATCTCGGTGTCTTGTTGCACGAGCGCGTCTTCATCCACGACGCGTGGCGCGGTCTTGCCAGTCGCGAGAAAGTACGTGCGTGTGAACCGCACGCCACTGAAGGGGTCCTCACTCTGGATGAGCATGTGCGTTGCAGGGCCAGCAGCACTTCCAGCGTTGTGGAGGAAGACTGAGGACGACGCCTTGGCGCTGGCCGCCTGGGACGTGCGCTGGCCAAACAGTACGCGACTGCCGCGGTGGTCCGCGGTCTTGAGTCCACGTGCCTCGTACTGAGTCGTGCCAAAGTCGTAGAAGCTCAGCAAGTCCTCACCCATCTCACTCTCACTCTTCGCCACACGCACTGCTGGCGTCTCTGCATGGTCCAGCTTCATCAGAAACTGGTTGTAGTGGTGCGTGAGCATTGGCGCCACCTCCGTGACGACTCGCTTGGCACTGAAGTCATCAAGCTTGGCGAGCTCCTCGCGCAGCAAGCTCGTGACGTTCACGACTTGGTGGTTCATCGTGAAGAATCCCTTGCCGTTGGCACCGTCTTCCAGTCCAAACGACTGTACGATCGGCCATTTTTCGGGGATCATTACGTCTTGCAAGTCTTTGCCGTTGGCTGCGACGCCGTACGGGATGCCGATGCGCTTGACGCCGCTCACCATTTGCTTGAACGCTCGGATCTTCCGATTCTCCTGTTCATCTGGATCCATCCCATCGTGGAATGTGTACTCGGTGACGTTGTGCCACTGCGAGATCATGGGCAGGATCTTGACGGCGGCATCACCCTCGCTCGAGTAGAAGATGGAAATGCGGTGGCGTGTGAGCAGCAGCACGACGTCTTCAACGCGATCGTGTTCCTGCGAAATGACCTGCTCGCCTAGAAGCTCCTGGCCAGAGCTGCCGAGGAAGAGGTACTTGAGAACGGCTTGGGAGACGGTGGAGTGATAGCTGTCCACGCCGCCGATGATCAGCAGTGCGTCAATAGATCCCTCTGAGGGGGAAGCCGCACAGAACGCCTGCAGCCGACGCACGCGCTCAGCACTGTCGCTGCCGCCAAACTCCACGTCCTTCCAGCCCATTTAGATCTAACGTAGTGGTCTCTGATGAGTTCGTTGGCTTGTTCTCCGTGAGGTGCGCTGCTGGCGACGAGTCGCGAGTCGCGTCGCTTCAAGATCCATAGTTACCTCAATAGAGGGCGTTCGAAGATGGCTTACTTTTCGTGTGAGACCGTAAAAAGGCAACTTTTCCTGTTGATTCTGCTGGAGCTTCACCAAGAGAATCCACAATTAGCTCATCAACGACGAGCTCCTTCTGTCCGCCCAGGAATTCAGGGACTTCATTGTTGTTCGGATTGAGTTGCAGCTGAGGCTAAGCTTGGCATTACGACCTCGAAGGTCAGATCCTGAAGACAACCATCAAGTCTGCTTTAACAGACCACGATAACGAGTTCGACCTGTTCGATGGTTGGCATGGCTTGGCAAGCTGACCGGAACATGGTTTCGATGGGCGCTCGAGGACTCCCATTGTGCTTCCTTCCTACTGTCGTTAGTCGAAAGGGGCCTTTCCGGTGTCGATGAGTCTTCGCCTCCATGACGTCGACAACGAAGGCTTGAGTGCTGTCGCGGCCAGCGCCGTGGCGCCAGTTGCGGAACTCGAGTTTCCTCGCCATGCCAAAGCGGAGCGCGATCATAAGGTACATACGTTTGATGAGTTCTATGAACAGTCCAAAGCCGAGGAGTTGCCCCACAAAGAGGGCGAGGAGGAGGAGGAGGCGGAGCAAGAAGATGACAGCGAGGAGCAAGACGACGAACACATCCACAACGACGGAAACGACAGAAAGCCATTACTTCAGGAGATCAAGATGACGCGCACGAGCTCCAAGAAGAAGATGAAAGAGGCCGCGGCACTCGCGACCAAGGTCCTCTCGTCCAGTGCATCATCGAGCGACACGATGGTCCCGGTGACGACAGTGCCACGAATGAAACGCCTTCGCGGGCTCGCATATATCGTATTCGCAGCACTTAACATCAGCCTCATGTCCGCGTGTATCAAGTACGCCACTCATCACGTGTCTTCCCACGAAGCAGTCTTCTGGCGCACGATCTTGACGTGGATTCTCAACTTCGTACGTTGCTGTCGTATTTCTTGGACGCCTGAAAGCCTTGTTGCTGACTTATTGTGAGGGCTGTAGGCGCTTGTCCGCAAGAACAAAGTGGATCTCTACGTCCAGCCAAAGCATCGCAAGATCCTATTGTTCCGGTGCTTCATCGGCATGATTTGTATCAGCTTGGCGTACTACGCGATGGCCAAGATGGTGCTCACGGACGCGATCGTGATCATCTTCACGAGTCCCGTGCTCACCTTTCTACTGGTACGCCGCTCTCTGTCTTCTCAACTCGTCGCTGTGGAGACCGTCGTAACTCTATTCCTATTGTATTTGATTGATGAAGGGTGCGGTCTTGCTGGGTGAGACCATCGACCGAGCCGACTTCGTCTGTGCGTTGATGTCGTACGTTGGAGTGATCTTCGTCACGCAGCCAGCGATGTTCTTCCCTCAGAATCAATCAAGCAAGTCGACGGATACGGTCGCCGTGCTCTGTGCACTAGGAGCCGCTGCCACTCAAGCCATCGCCTACATCTGCGTGCGTAAGCTCCACGACGTCCACTACATGGTGATCTCGCACCATTTCTCATTCTTCGGTATCGGCTTCTCGCTGATTCTGCTCTGGGCCTTCGAAACGGTAAGTGATACCGTAGCCACACTTCTCGTGAGCTCAGTTTGTCGTAATAAAATCCTGTGTATGTTGTAGCCGCTTCAGATTCCCGAGCTCTTCAGCGTGCAGCTCGCGCTGCTGGCGAGTGCAGTCTTCTCGTGTGTCGGCATGATCTACCTCACGCTTGGCCTGCAGATGGAGAAGGCTGGTATCGCCTCGGTCATGAGATATTTCGACGTGGTCTTCGTGTTCATCTTGGATACCGTGATCCTTGGTGAGAGCGTGGACGCCTACAGTATCCTGGGTGGTCTCATTATCATCTCCGGTGCTGTGACCATCGCTGTACGCCGAGCACGAGCCAAGAAGTAGTTGCAAAAGCTGTGAAGCTCATAGCCACACCATGTACGAACCCTTCGCACGATCCCATGACTGCTCATGAGCTAAATCTTGGCGATGTAGATATACACGCCGTGTTTTCAGACATAGCACTATGCTGGGCGATGGTGATCCCTGGACAAAGAAAAGTTGGGATCGGATAACGTGTGATACCTACTTCGTGTCGTTCTTTCGTCTCCAAACCAAACGTCAAAGTCCACGACATCAAGCACGATCCCATGCGCGTCAAAGGGCGTTGAGCCGGGGGCAAACTCTGCCATGTCACAAGAAAAAAGCCGAAGTCTGCATCCTCCCAACCCGGGGGAAAACCGTCGCGTTCCAGCCGAAGAGCTTTTGCGGATAACCTCATTTGCAATCGTAGCTCGTTGAAGATGACTGAGGCTGTCCGTCCAGCTCAGTTCGCCAAGCTACCACGACTCTCGTTAAACGACCTTGAAGATCCAAGCTCCGTTCGACCCGCTCAGCTAGCAGATGTGCTCAGTCCAGACTTCGACGATCGGAGCTCGGAAGAAGGTGATGAAGTTGCGTTGGTTAAGGAGAATACGCCAGGAGGCAAGTCCGAAGATATTCAAGTCGAAGAGCTGGAGTCCGTGAGCGCCGCAATCGAGGGTACAAGGCACACGAAGTCGCGACTCCATCGTCTGATTGGACTCGGCTACATCGTCTTCGGAGCACTCAACATCAGTCTCATGTCGGCCTGCGTCAAGTACGCGACTTACCACGTAACCTCCCACGAAGCCGTGTTCTGGCGAAGCTTTCTGTCGTTCCTCTTCAACTTTGTACGTGAAAGTATCTGTTGTTAGCTAGCGAATACGGAGACTCACTGACTCTCGTACGCTGATGTTTCTTGGTGGTGCAGGTGCTAGTTCGATACAACAAGGTGGACTTGCAGGTCTCCCGTCGTCATCGCAAGCTGCTTCTCCTGCGCTGTATCTTCGGCACGATGTCGATCTGCTTCCAGTTCTACGCCATGTCCAAGATGGTGCTGACCGATGCCGTCATGATCATCTTCACCAGTCCCGTGATCACCTTCATCCTCGTAGGTTTCCTCACTCCGTACCTGCCACGGTCTCTGCTAACACCACTGTGTGAACTCAGGGTGCCGTGATTCTGCGTGAAGCCATCGACAAGATCGACTTCCTCGCCGCTGTCTTCTCGTACGCTGGTGTGATCTTAGTGACTCGCCCAGCGTTCCTCTTCCATGAAGCCGCCAAGCCTGGCTCGACTCTCCACGACAGCACGCGCTCGGACGGCATCGCGTCAGCCATGGCGGCCGCCTTGTGCCAGGCGTGCGCCTACATCGTCATGCGCAAGCTCCACGACGTGCACCACATGGCCTCGATCCACTACTTCGCGGGCTTTGGCTCCATCTTCTCGCTCGTCATCGTTGTCATCACGCACTCGGTACCGTCTCACTTGCCATCAATCTATTTGTCTTTCCAGCTTACTGGATGGTTCTTGATACTGTAGCCACTCAGGATTCCTCACCTCTGGAGCGTGCGGTTCGCATTGATCGCAGCAGCGTTCTTCGCGTGCGTCGGCTTGCTCTCGATCACCATCGGCTTCCAGCGTGAGAAGGCTGGCATCGCGTCTGTCATGAGGTACTTTGATGTGATCTTCGTGATCATTTGGGACTCGACGTTCCTAGGTGAGCATATCCACGCGTACACGCTTCTAGGCGGAGCCATCATCCTCTCGGGCGCGTCTGTGATCACGTACCGCAAAGTCCACACGAAATGAGCATCTCAGCGTCAGTAGAACAGAGGAGCTATTCAATCCATTTGTGCATGCTTTCATCATCTTGTCCGTCGTGGGGGACGTGCTGGCCTCTAATGCCAGACGCAGTGACTCACCAAAAAAACCTAAGCGCAGACCCGAGCGTGGAGAGAGCGAGGCTCTCTCACGGTTCGATCGTTCCGTACGATCGCTGCTGGGGCGTGCAGATTGGCGATGCTCGCGGTGTGATGCTTTGACGCAACGTGAGCTTGTAGTCGGCGTATTCGTCGAGGTCCACGACCGGATCGCGCCACTTGGCGAGCATGTCGGGTGTCCACACGAAGATGAACACCCCGACACAAAACGCCGCAATGAGGTGGCCGCAGATCGCTGATGGGATCACGCACATGGGGGACTCAAACATGCGCGGGATGACGCCCCACCAGAGGATGTAGATGTTGTACAGCGGCAGCACGACGCGCGCGAAGAACCAGCACACGTACGTCGCGTAGTAGAAGAACGTGTGCAGTCGCGACTTGCCGTAGCCGAGCTGCTCGATGAACGTCGCGATGTTGAGCGGAATGACGGCGATCTCCACGAGCAGGAACAGCACGAGCAGATACGCGTCCATATCGCAGCCAGGGTAGAAGTTGTAGATCAGGTACGGCGTGCTGTGGAGACACCATAGAAAGCGTGAGCTTCATGCGGTATAATCGCCAGCAAACAGGAGAACTGAGGACGTACGCAGCGACGAGGTGGTGCACGACGAAGACGCGCCACATCGGCACTTGCCACCGCAGCAGCACGTACAGATCGAAGAGGAAGTAGCCGCAGGCTGTTGCAACGAACGCAGCACACAGACGCAAGATCAGTCACTGGATCCAGTCCTACCAAGCCAGCGCCAATGATACGCAACGTACAGATCGAGAAGAGC
Source organism: Pythium coloratum (assembly GCA_023337545.1). Lineage (NCBI taxonomy): Eukaryota > Oomycota > Peronosporomycetes > Pythiales > Pythiaceae > Pythium > Pythium coloratum. Next base: position 45,250 of record JAADXE010000025.1, read on the forward strand.
ACGCGCGCCTTGTCCATGGACCGCAGTGGGAAGTACTCGGCGTCCCAGTCCTCCCACATCGCCACGTACAGCAGCCCCGGCACGATGATCAGCGAGTGGATCGTCGAGTTCACGCTGCATCAAGCACAACACCATCAATCAGTCTCCATCAATCACAACCTCCATCAATGCAATGCGCCAAACGCACCGTGAGCCCCAGTCGCCGCGTTCGGCGGGCGAGAAGTCGCGGAACACCTTGACGTGGATCCACGAGAGCTTCATGGCCACCGCGAAGATGGCTGCGAACACTCCAATCGACGCCAGCAGCACCGCCAGTTCGTGGGCCGCCATGATGAGAGAGATCTTCGGATGGAAATGCGGCTTGCGGGGGATTGACTGCAGCGACGGCGTCCGTGCGAATGGCGTGATGCGAACTGCGTGTGCGTGTGGCCGACGACGTGGACGAGGCCGACGTCTTGCAGTCAGCGGTCGAGTGCAGTGCAGGCAGTCGTCCGTGTGCGCGTAGCCGCCAGTGCCGTCGGGCGTCCGCTCAATAACACGGCGGACGGTGGACCGGGCACGCATCCCATCTCCCCAATCATTTTTAGGACCTCTTGGCTGGTTTTGGGATCATTTACGGATGCAGAGTGATGGTCATTGACCTATTTCTAACCAATCACTGGCAAGAATCATTCTGTAAAGAGCGATTAGGGGAACTTCAAACTCCTGCACCAGACAGATGAAGTCAGCGAGAGTGTTGGTGTGACGTTGGTAGGTACACCTCGTATGTCAGTGGATCATTCATAGTGGACCGTCTATTGGTTGCTGACAATGGAAATCAACTATTTTAGGATTGAGAGCTCTTTCGTTGGAGATCTTAAAGCAATACACAACACAACTTGAATGTTGGGCGGGAAAATGACTGTGGAAGCAAGATGATGGGACGGCAAGAATGAGGAAAATGGACTGGACGCCTCACTCTCTTCATGGCGTCTGTATAGCTGTGCGTGGACAGATCCATGGTCTCAACAATGCACTCAAAGTACGAAGTAGTCGGTGTCGACCGACAGCACCGCGACGCTCGCACGGCGGCCGTCCTGCCTGCGCGGCAAGCTCCTCGGCGTCACGACGCGTTCAGGATTTTGCTGTTGCCTTCCATCACGTTGACGCCGCTCGCGTCTCTTGTGGATGGCTACGGTGGCCAGCGCGACGGTACATGCCACGCCCACGACGCTCTCGATGATCAGCTGCCACGGCGACACGCGCTGCGCATTGGTCCTGCCGTGGCCGGATGCCAAGCTCACAGAAACGGAGGCTGAGAGGCGGCTGCAAGACGGAAGATGGCTAGTGGAGTTCGACGACACGCTGTCGCTGCTTGAGTTGCGGCACAAGCGGCAGGACGTGAAGGCGACGCAGCCTGCCAGTTGCTGTGTCGCCGTGGTGCATCGCGGCTCCGAGACGGCGGATACAGCGGCTGGAAGATCGAGTAGAGCAGGCAGATCACTGCATGAAGACGCGGGCGAAGACAACTCGTTTGTGGGCTCACAGACTTGGAAGGAAGCGCTGTGTGACGTGTCTCGGTATCTACAGAATCGACAGGCGGCACGTGCAAAGCATCCGTCGGTCGTGGTATTACCGCGGCAAGAGGCGTCGGCGATCGCGGAGATGCCGGACTGCGACTGGCCAAACGAGACGGACGCCGCGCAGCTCAGAGCCGAGGACTCTTCCAACGGACTGCTGCCCATGGAGGAGGCAACGACGTACGACGGACACAGCACGAAGTCTGCGACGCGGTCGTCATCGTCATCGCCGCCGTCATTCGTGAAGATATCGAGCGCGTCCGGCGTGCGGCAGTATCGACAAGACTCGCTGAAGCACCCGACGCCAGATTTGCCTTCGTCTGTCGCACAGTTGAAGTCCGTGAAGCCGAAGATGCCAGCGACATTTTCTTCCAGCGAAACCTCGTGAGAACACACGTCGATGGACGCAACGGGCGGTGAAGGCGACGCCTCCAGCCTTCGTGTTGAGAACAGTAGACGAGTGGACGAAGAGGACGATGACGAAGAGGACAGAAGCTGCGTGCAGTTGACCATGTGTGTAGACTGCTGCGTCGTGCGGGTCTTGCAGTATCGACAAGTGTCCGTGACGCAGCCGACGCTGCCAATTTGGCCACATGACGTCTGCGTTAGCGCACTGATTCCGACAGCAGCATCGCCTAAAGAAACCAGGCTTTGACACGGATCTTCAGACGTTGCCGTGATGGCGGTAGTAATACCTGTCGACGGCACGCTGGCAGAGATGTCTTCACACGGCATGTACGGAGACGTTTGCCAACCGCGTTGGGCCTGGCAGAAGCGACACGATGACGAGAAGCACCCGAGGCCACCGTACTGGCAGGTCTGGTCGGTCACTGCTGTCAAACCCTTGGCTGCATCGCCTGGGGATACAAACTGCCAGCAAGAATCCGTCGAACCACTACTCGTAGTGGTCGTGGAAGCACTGCTAACCAAGGCGGTGGTGATGGCGTCCTTGGAGCACGGAAGCAAGTGGCTCGACTGGATGGTATCCTTCGTCTTGCAGAATCGACAGCTCAACGAGAAGCAGCCGAGTCCACCAAGTTTGCAGGAGAGGTCGTCGATCGCGCTGATACCAGCGAGGATGTCTCCTTGAGGAACACCTTTCAGGCACTCGGAGGAAGCTGGTGAAGTTGGCGTCGGCGTTGCTGGCGGAGTTGTCGACAGAGGAACGAACACAGTGGGACTTACGGTTGTTGGCGAGGCTGTCGGCGGTTGAGGTTGCGTCGTTGCAGGTGTGGACGGAGATGGAGACGGCGTCACTGGCGAAGTCGTGGTAGAGGCCGGTGCTGCTGTCGCAGTTGGTGTCGTTGTCGTTGGATTCGTCGTCAGAGGTTCACTCGTCGTAGCAATCGGGCTTGGAGTCGGCATTGTCGTGGTGGCTACAGGAGCTATGGTCGTCGGTGATCGACTCGGTGTTGGTTCAATCGTCGTGGAGTTTGTCTGGAACTTCGAGCAGTCAAGAAAGTTCGTGGACTGAGGGCTCTCCCACATTTTGCAAAAGCGACACTGGTCGTTGATGCAACCTTCGCCATTGTCACCACCTCCAGCGACACAAGATGCGTCTTCGGTGACTTCGACACCAGCCTGTGAGTTCCCCACGGACGCAAACGCCGTACAGACATTGGCTACTTGGCTTGTACTGCCGTCGTAGTTGGGGTCAAACGGACAAGCTGGGAAGGGCACATCGGCGGCGCTGAATGTGAGCTTGCAGTATCGACACGTGGCAGAGAAGCATCCAACACCGACGCAGGGTTCTTCCTTATACGCCAAGATCCCCATCTTCACGTTGCCTTCGTCCATGGCGTGGAGACACGGATCGTCAATCTTGCACCAGTCGACGTTGTCCGCGGTATCGAACAGCGCGGTCTCGTACGGATACTGCGTGTTGAGCCACGCGTCACTTTCATCAGTCACGAGTAGAAGAGGAAGTACTGCGTCCGTTATCTCAACAGGGACGCCGGCCTCCATGGGAACGTCTGCAGTTACATCGACCGCCACACAGCCAATAGCCGGGCATGGCAAGGCAGAGCTTGCAGGATCTTCTTGCTGCTGCAACGTGATGAGAAGGATTGCTGAGATGTCGTCGTACCAGTAGCAGTTGGTGCATTCCGCGTCGTCCATGCCGTTCATTTCCGGGAGTGCCACGTCGTTCTGGTCGAGAACCTGATTGATCTTCGTATCCTCTGGGTAAATCACTGCGATCCGGAAGACGTCACCGGCCTTGGCGTTGGAGAACACGAGCTTCGCGTTATTTGGCGTGTGGTGCTCAAACTGGATCGTGTACGAGGCTCCCGGCGAGATGATCGGGTGGTACAGCCAGCCCATAGAAGCGGGGATGAACTGCCCAGTGAATTCGATACTCGGCTGCACAGCATCGCGGCTCGCAACGACGTTGTTGCGGTGGATCTTCATCTTACCGTAGTGTGTCGGGTCAGTGCTCAAACCCAAGCTCACGACGTCGAGGTTGGCGTACCGCTGTGGGCATGCGAGTCCCCATTGCGAGTTGCGAGCGCAGTGTGGGGTGGCGTAATAGTCGTAGTCCGGCAAGAGCGTCGAGCCCCTCCACCCAGAGACCGCGCCAAGCATATCGACCATCGACGTGGTCTTGCCGCCGTCAGCTTCACGGTCTCCGATACGGAATTTGACGTCCGTCGTGTCGAAGACGAGATCCTGTGCGACAATGTTCGTGGACATCACGAATGTATTGAACTGACGCGCGCCAATCGCCGGGTTGGTGACGTTGAGACACGGCTGAGAGTACCAGTGCGTAAACGTGCAGTTGGCGATCACCATCGGCCCATCGTACAGCTTGATGGCCATTCGCGCGTCGTCCGTGCGGTCCACTGCACTATCAGATCGGTTTTCCAGGAAGTTGACAAACTGCCATTGGCTTGAGACGAGGTTTCCGCGGTTCGCTGTGCCGCCGACGAAGAGCGAGTTGTTCACGTACGTCTCGATCGACTGCATCGCAGTATCCCCACGCGTGAGGATTTGCACTCCCTCGGTGACGTCGGCCACGACCCAGTGGTCGATCGCGACTCGGAACGTGCGAAACCAACCGCCCTGACGACTGTGGTGCACCAAGAATTCGTGGAACACTGGGAGGTCGTCGGGCATGTACGTGTACGGCGGCGAGTATTGCTGCTGTGGATAATCTAGCGCATCCAGGTCTGGGCTGTCGACTTTGAAGCCGACTTCGACACCGTGGGCGCTGTTCCGACGGATTTCTCCAAGCCCAATCTTGAACGGATGGACACCCTCGTACTTCCCAGTCGAATAGCTGAGACCTTTGACCTCCAGTCGTGTGTGGATCCAGTACGCAGTGCCTTCAACGCCCGCGACGATGTTGTCCGTGATCGTGTTGTTCGGGTTCGTGATGTAAAACGCACTGAGCGCGATCTGCGCGTCCGACCCGAGGCGTACGTGCGTCAGCTTTTCCTTCACGAGCACAATGAGGTTGTGACGGATCACGTTCTCACTCTCCGCACCGTCCTCCAGCATGAATGCGTGGCCCGAGATATTGAAGACCACATTGTTTTCAAGGTGAATGCCCTGTGTTCCGTGGATCGCGATCGCGCGGAAGTTGGACGCGTGAATCGAGTTTGACCGCAAGAACGTGTCGCTCGGCACGCGGCCACACAAGTGAAAGTGCATCGGATACCGTCCCAGTTGGTCTCCTTGACCAAAATTCTGGAGCTCCACGCCTTCGACTTGCACGGCGTCGAAGTCTTCGTGAAAGATCATGTGCGCACCGACGTCTGGAGTGAGACTCTCTTCACAGCCGCGGAAGGTGATGCTTCTCGACAGGAGGCCGACCTCACCACGCTCGTCGACACCTTCAGTGAAGCGTCCATAGTGCATGTACCTCAGTGGCGTGTCGATCTGCACACACGTTGGCATGATCGCCGTGATGGTCCGCTTCTCCGCTTGGTGCGGATCAAAATCTGTGGACGAGAGTACGATCTCGTCGCCAACTTCCCAGTCGCTCGGAAGATCAATCGGCACACACGTCGTCCCCGCCGGTGCAGTATCAACCAGCCGCGTCCACGTTTGTGTGCTAGCGCCCTTGGCTCCAAACAAGGTCAGCGAGCCATTCGCACGCACCACGATGCCCTTGCGTCTATCGTCGGACGCTAGAAACGGCGAGTCACACGCGATTTCCACCACCGTTTTCTTGGAGTACGGCCTCTCGCTTGAGCCGATGCGGAAGCCACCTGACACGTCGATGTTCCCAACATGGAGATGGCAATCGTGATCTTCGTCAACGACCAGTTGGCCTCCTTTTGCCACGTTCAGCGATCCAGCGATCGTGTTCTCTCCTCTCAAGATGAGAGTGTCGCCACTCTGTACTACGTAGTCACTTGGCTCGACGTGGTTCTCCCAGTAGATAACCTCACTGACAGCGGCTTGGAAGGCCGAGCTCAGGAGAAGAGCGCAGGCATGCGCAGCATGGAGATTCACCATCGATTCGTTCGGGACGACGACGTTTCCAGCCGCGTTGAGATCACAAAGTGACAGCAGCCACAACATACGACGGCCGAAGTGGCCACGCAGAACACTGAGCGAACATGCCACTCATGGGATCGATTCGCAAAGCAACTTACCGAAGCTGTCCGCGTCCGTGTGCCGTGGGCTGCGATGGTGATTCTGATAACCTACGTAGGTTTTCCTCGTGTCCTGCACACGAAAGAAGCCTCCTCGAACGATGCGCGTCTTGTATGGTCGACCGTTGCAGACGATGGTATCCGTTATTTCACGCTGATGGCCAAAGAGGGACTGGCTTCCTGCTGAACTCAGTTTGGGAAGACCCGTTATTGTCACAACACGGGAATGGCCCGATCGTGTCCAGTGGGCGTTCGCACGGAGGCGTTGGAAGAGGCATTCCCCAGCCCAGTCTCTCATGTCCGTGGGTTTTGCCCATATTCCAGTGGTCACGATTGTTCAGTCGCATTGGGGCGAATGTCTCTATTATTTCGATAGTGCTAAAGATGGATGCCGTCGCGGCTGCGCCTGATCGCTTCGTTTCCGTGGGAACCACAGCGTCGCGTGGTACGGCTTTCTGAGTCTCTCGCGTCGACGAAGCTGCTCACTGACAGCAGATTCGCAGCAAGATGGAGCCGTCACGGGGTCGAGCCGAGGCCGTGGACTCTGTCAAGGTCATCGTGCGGGTGCGTCCGCTGAATGGCAAGGAACGACAAGAACAAACCAAGAGCTGCGTGCGGATCTCGTCGTCTCCGGACGGTCTCACGTCCAACAATCGCACCGAGTCCAGTGGCCCACAGCAGCTCGTCGTGGGCAAAGACCGAGCGTTCACATTCGATGAGGTCTACGGGATCGATAGCTCGCAGCAGGTACGTCGTCGTTCTATCGAAGCCATCAAACTGGAGAAAGCTCATGTGGATGTCGATGTAGGATGTCTATCGTCACACAGTGGAGCCGCTTGTCGACTGCTTTTTGGAAGGATACAACGCCACGGTGCTAGCGTACGGCCAAACAGGCACAGGTAAGACGCACACCATGTCCGGCTCGTCAATTGATCCCAAGGGCGGCAAGGTCGAGGATCTACAGGGAATCATCCCTCGGGTGAGTTCACAGCGTCAACTGTAGCGATGGCACCATCATATCATACTGACGGATCCTTGTCGATAGGTCGTGCGAGCCATTTTTGACAAGATGCAAAGCAACCAGCAACGCAAGGAGTACAATCTTCGAGTGGAATACATTGAGATCTACAACGAAGAGCTTCGCGACCTGCTCCATCCAGAGACGCCGACCAAGGTATCGATACGCAATATCCTGATGGTAAACTACCTCATGGCTGACCAGTTTGTTTACCTCTCCTGCAGCAATTGTCGATCCGTGAGGACGCCGAGGGCAATATAATCATGGCTGGCGTCAAGTCCGAGATCGCGCAGTCAAAAGAAGCCGTGTTCCGCCTGCTATCGCTTGGTGGTGGGTCTCGAGTCACTGGCAGCACGATGATGAATGAACAGTCGAGTCGCTCGCACGCGATCTTCAGCCTCATCATCCAGCAACGAGATCTCACGACGGGCGAATGCCGAAAGGCCAAGTTCCATCTCGTGGATCTTGCAGGCTCGGAACGTGCGAAGCGGACGGGAGCTGTTGCCGGGCGGTTCAAAGAGTCCATCAGCATCAATCAAGGCCTGCTGGCGTTGGGCAACGTGATCAGTGCGCTGAGTGATGAAAAGCGGAAGCAAGCATCAAACGATAGGACAGCATCAGGGACTCTCCCGCCGACGAGCGGAACAACTTCGACTGGTGGTGGCGGCGGCGCGGTGCATGTCCCGTACCGAGACTCCAAGCTCACGCGACTGCTGCAAGACAGTCTCGGGGGCAACGCCAAGACGCTCATGATTGCTTGTGTGAGTCCCGCGACCGTCAACTTTGAAGAAACTTTGAACACGCTCAAGTACGCAAATCGAGCCAAGAATATCAAGAACAGGCCGATCGTGAACCAGCAAACCCAAGAAGAGAAGCAGAAAGCCGATGATGAGATCGCACGCATGAAGGAAGAGATCGCGCTGCTACAGTCTCAGCTACAGCAGGGCCAAACGCCAGCAACACCAGGCACTGCGGGGTCTAGTGGTCGTCCAGAGACCGCATCGTCGTCGTCCGCATCCAGCGGGAGACCACGTCGTCACTCGGTCGCAGTCAGTACGTCGACGGCGTCCATCCAGCAAGATTCGCTCACTGAGCAACAGCAAGCGCAGCTTCGCAAGAAATGCCGTGCGTACGCCGAGACAATTGAAGCTATGCGAGGTTTGAATGTTGAGGCCATCACCTCACTTGTGGCAATGGAGCGTGACATCAAACCGCTTGGCCGTCCGGTCCAACAGCGGCTGAATGAGATCGTCAAGATGCTGAATGCTGCGGTACAGGCTGTCGGCAGCGTTGAGAGCTCCCTTCGCAAGTCCCTGAGTATCTTACCAGGCGACGCAACGGCTGCGTCTCTCGCTATGGTGGGCTCTGGAGTCGATGAAGAGACTTTCCAGCGTCTCACAAAAGAACTGACCGACGCAAAGGCCGATTTGGCTCGAGACGAACAGATTTTTGAGATGAAGAACGCTGAGATCAAGAAGCTCCAGGCATTTGTGACAGAAGCCAAGGTCAAGAATGAAAAACTCATCCAGCGAGTCCAGGAACTCGAGCGTGGAGGCCAGTTGTGGTCCAATGGACCGGTTGGGGCTCAAGGAGAAGCTGGTGCGGCGACTGCCAAGGCAACAACGGATGAAGAATCACCAGCACCAGTCACCAGCAGCACTCGTCGCAGTGGAGAAGTCCATCCGTCAGGACCAGTGGATCCCAACGCCAAGCGGTCAACGTCATCACGTGGGCTCTTCACAAAACGGACGGGAGTATCAACTGGATTTGAGCCGCAAGAAGACAACGTGCTTATCGGTGCAGATGAAGACGAGTCAGTCTCAGTATCCCAATCACGAGACAAATCCAAGCCTCCGACCTCCGCTGCCAGACGCAGCGTGACCTCAAGCCATCGCAAATCGTTGTCCAATCCTGCGGGTGGATCGCGTGAAGAGAACACTGTCGCAATGGGCAAGATGGAGAAGCTGCTCGCGACACTGCGCGGCAAGGTCGAAGAGCTCCAACAACAGAATGTACGTCCTGCGAAAGGAGGCCGCGCCTCTTTCGCTGGGTCTTCTTCGCCTTCTTTGCTCTCGCGCTTGACAGCGACACGCAAGAAATCGAAAGGCTCGGTGTATTAACACGCATTTGCTTGAGAATGTGTTGGGCTCACGTCTGTGTTGTTAAATTGTGTGTTGTTACTCAGGGTGAGCTGCTACATAACCGAGAGGAATCGATGCGTCGCTGGCAGCTGGAGCGTCAGCAGTACGAACGCCAGATCAACGAAGCAGAGCAGACGATTGAGAACTTGCGCCAGGCCAACCAGGCTCTCGAGGATACACTGATGGAGGACAAAGACAACCAGACCAAGCCCGTCCACGCGTCTCAACGGATGTCTCGATCCAAGGGCTGGAAGCAGTCAGTGACGGAGCTTGTGATCGACGAGAACGAATCACTGGATGGACAGGACGATCATTCGAAGGCTCGACGCCCGAAGACCTCCGCGAGACCAGCAACTAGCGGAGGCAGTGTGGTGGCGACGGCGTCTCAGGTCTTGGAGTTGTGGGAGACCAGTGTCCGTCGACTGATCGAGTACAACCAGGCTCGGCAGCAGGTGCTTCACTTGGTGAAGGAGAAGAAAGCTGCTCAACACAACGTCGAGGAGGCAAATCGCCGCCTGAACGCGTTGGAAATGCAGAAGCTGCGCCAGAGCATGTCGATCCGTGAGAGCATCGCCGACGTTTCCGCGTCGCTGCGTCAAATTAACGAGAAGATGCAGCACGAGCACAAGACAGTCGAGGAAATTGAGCGCCTCAACAAGCTCAAGGACCGAGCTGAGCGGAAGCTCAAGGATCTTCGTCGTCAGGAGGAGCACGAGGAATTCCTGGATGCAGAAACGCAGCAGGAAGTCGTCGACCTGGAAGAGCTGATCGAAGATCTCAAATCTCACATCGCGTTCCAGGACTCGGAACTGGTGTCGGCCCGCGAAGAAATGGAGCTGCTCAAGCAAAAGTCACAGCTAGACGAACAGTCTCCGCTAGAATCGCTTGCGCAGGCAATGGTGGAGCAGTTTGGGCTAGAGGCACCTCACTCAGCAGCTGCGTTGGCGTTTGTGAAGAAGTGTTTGGAAGATTTCGCGAGGCTGCGGACGAGAGAGCAGGAGCTGCTCGCGGACATTAAAGAGCAAGGAGCAGCAGTCGAAGAACGCGATGGAGCGTTGAATCAACTAGAGAACGGGCTCATCGCAGCACGCAAGGAGTTTGATCGTCGCCTCCAGTTGCAGATCCAAGACAGCGACGAGACCATCAGTGAGCTGGAGGCACACATTGCCCAGTTGAAAGAGGAGAACGCAAAGCGCAAGGCCACCGCGGCCTCGAATTCCAAGCTCCAACCTCAGTCACTCGAGCCAGAGCACACTCCAAACAGCCTCAAGGACGAAGAGTGGCAAAAGTTGATTGTGAACTGCCAGAAGAAGGACGAGTACATCACGGATTTGGAAAAGCACGTCGTGTTTTACAAATCCAAGGCCAAGCAGATGCAGATGCAACTCCAGCAGCTCATCAAGGACTCGGCAGGCAACCAGGACGACCACGGCCACGACTCAGCCAGCTACGAGGACAATGTACAGCTTCAGAAGCGGATCCAGCAGCTTGAGCAGGCGAATGACGCGCTCATGAAGGACCTCGCGTCGGCCAAGGTACAGTATTGGGGACGGACCATGGTCTCACGTAAGCGAAGGTCTCACTTAATCCCCTCCTACCCATGAACAGGTGTACCTACGAATGTCCAAGAGTCGAAGCTCAGCAGAGGGAGCCCAGGTCGTGCGGATCTCCAGGAGCGAGCTGCGTGAAGTGCCACGGCCGCCCACCGCCGTGTCCTCACACGACGAGGACTAGCTACAAGTATCCATTTTCTGCCAAATACGATACTGTCTCATATCTCCAAGAATCGAATACTGACATCAAGTAACTTGGTTTCAGTATTTACTGATGTCACTAAAGTGAAAATGTACCCTCTTCCTCGCCAATCACATCGAAAATGACCGTCGAAGAGGCATCGGCCGTGGTGGATACGTCGCCTCCAAGCGATGCGGGCGAGCCGCGCAGCATACTGGCGCCTAACGAGCTGGAGACTGAGCACGTACACAAGGTGTACGACTCGATCGCGCCCCACTTCAGCCACACGCGCCACCATCCGTGGCCGCTCGTGACCGAGTTCCTCCATTCGCTTGAAAGTGGCACGCTCGTCGCTGACGTTGGCTGCGGCAACGGCAAGTACTTGTGCGTGAATCCGAGCTTGTGTATGATCGGATCCGACCGCAGCATCCCGCTGCTCACCTGCTCGTCCGTCCACAGCGATGAGTACGTGGCCCAATTTGGTGATCCCAATAATTATTGTAAAATTGGGCTGACCAATAATTGTTGTTTTGTGGCATTAGAACGTTCAATATGTTCGGCTGTGATGCGCTCAAGGTGCCATTACGCACCAAAAGCTTCGATGCCGCGATCTCCATTGCTGTGCTGCATCATATCTCCACAGTCGAGCGTCGTATCGCACTCATTAGGTGAGACCATCAATGATTCTCACAATTATTTTATTGTTCAGTCTGCTGACTCCGTCTTGATATTGTATTGCAGTGAGTTGGCTCGTATCGTGAAGGTTGGCGGTGAGATCTACATCGTCGCGTGGGCTTTTGAACAGGACGGAAGTTCCAAGCGCCAGTTCGACGAGCAGGACGTCATGGTCGAGTGGAAGCTCCAGGAAAAGTACGTGCCCCCAGTGGCTACTGAAGCAAATGAAGCAACTGCCACAGCAGAAGCCGAGCCAGAACGCCGCCAGAAAGGCGCCAAGCACGCCAAGAAGGATGCGGCCAAGCGGTGGGTCGTGTACCAGCGTTACTGCCACGTGTACAAAAGCGGAGAGCTCGAGGAACTGATAGCTCAAGTGCCCGGACTCACGGTGATAGAGACTCAGTACAGCAGATCCAACTGGTGTATCCGCGTGGCGCGAGGAGATGCGGAATGATAGAAGACGAGGCAAGACGAGGAATCAAAAGCATAGAGCAACACGCCTTGGTGGATTATAGTATCCGTTCTGGATTCGTGTTCAGTTACGAAAATGGTGCCTATTTCTGTAGTTTTGCCGCTGCCAATGTGAAGAGATCAATCGGACGCATGCAAATGGATGAAGATCATGCAAGAACCGACAGTGGAGAGGATTCGGACGAGGCTCAGGGCGAGCGTGAGGATGATGTAGCAGGCGAGAATGTTGCTGCAGGAGACAGAATTGTGGATGGAGACGAAGAGGAAGAGGCAGAAGAAGAGGAGGACAGCGACGATGACGACAGTGATACGGAGACGCAGCGTATTGGCAACAGTGTGCTTCGCTTTGCACGGTGAGTGCGGTGGTTTATAGGAGAATGCATGGGTAGGATGAAAAGCTCACGGGTTCGCTGTAGACGCTGCGTCAAGAGTGGCGACTTTGCCAAGGCCATGGCGGCGCTGATGAAAATCGTCGAGATCAGCGATCTGGCGAGTATGCCTTGTCGACAGGCGTTGCTGTTCACAGTCCAAATCTTCAGCATATCCGACCAAACGGAAAAGGCGATCGCTTGTATGATGGTGCGTACCAAAAAGCAATGCTCCCCAGTCACGAAACCCACGAAACTAAGCTCTGATGAATGAAATATGTAGGAAATCTGGACCAAAATGCCGCCTCCCTACTCGTCAAGCGACGCGCAGCTCATTCTGGTACGTGTTTCGGCTACCCAATTGTACCTATTTCTCGGCCTCAACTCAGCGGTTGGGTGGGGTGGTAGGCAATGCTTCACGAGCAGCTCGATCGCCCTCAGTTCGCTGCGTTTTGGTACAAAAAGGCTTTTGGAGCCTTCCCATTTGACGTTCATGCTGCTCGATTGGCGTGGCTGAAGCTCGCTCGCAAGAGCTACGACGAAAACGACTTCATCCTCGCACGAGAGACGTTCTCCCGCGCGTTTGCATGCATTCTGCAAACTCAAAATTGGCCTGAAGACGAGTGTCCGCTCTTCCGCTTTGTCGGTCAGTTCCTCACGTCGCTAGCCTCCGTTGCTGACCTACGGCCCAACCGTCAAACGGAGAACCAGTCCATCGCACTCACACTGGCTATGGTGCTGGAAGAAAGCGGGGTTATGGATGAGGTCCCGCTTCGGGAACGAGCCTGGGATCCCGACTATCTCGTGTTGCGTCGTGTCTACTGGAAGTCGTTTCCAGCTCTGTTCAGGTACCTCTTCATGGCTGAAGACGACTTGGTTGGCCGTATTTCACGTGCATGGCGTGTGTTTCAAGCTCGTCAAGCTCGAAAGAAAGCTATCGAGGAACGAGATCGAGAACGAGCCGCTGCAGCAGAAGCCAAGGCTGCGAGTAGAAAGGCAGCGGTCAAGAAGAAGCCGAAGAAGCAGCCACCAAAGCCCCCACCAACGCAGAAAGAACTGGACGACGAACTAATCGCACTACGACGGAAAACAAAAGCACGAGTCCAGTCGCTTCGAGTGTCTTCGCCTCGTAAGCGTGTTTCACCAACACGAGAGCAAGGGACAACTGCGACCTCGATCCTCTCCCCCGATCTAATTCGTCGACCGCGTGCCATCTCGTCAATAACGGATACGGTGACGTCGCCAACGCGCCGCAAACTGGAGACCGTCAAGCAGCTTCGACAGGCGCCTTTACAAGTCGAAGAACCGCCTCCGAACCAACTTTCTCGGCCGACAAGTGCGTCACTGAGGTCGTCACACACGCTGCTCGACGTCTACGCCTTCCCTGCGCTTGCAAACCAACGGCGCGAGTTCGAAGCCGACGCTGGACGCAGCCAAGGAGCCGCTGATCTCGACGACGATCTCGAAGACATTGAGGCCTTCGCGCGGATGGCCCACTACCGCAGCCGCGTGCTCGTGGACAAGCACCACAAACTACGCGAGTCCACGACACTCAATGTCCAGTGTGTGCTTCCGGATTGGCTTCGTCGATTCAACGAAGTTCTGCAGCTCATCCGCGACCACCACAACCAGCACAAGCTTCCGATGGCGCCCGTCTCGACTGCTGTCAACTATTTCACCGAGATCCAAGCACGCGTCGTGTTCCAGCTCACCAAGATCTACCGTAAATACGTGCTCCAACACGGCAAAACCATGTTCACGATCAAGCTGCTCAAGTGGATCAAGCGGCTTGAGGCGTGGCAGTTCACGAGCGTCGAAGACGATTTGCTGCGATGCCTTGAGAAGGTCAAAGCCACGGGCGAACAGGAAGAAGCGCACCGAAATCTCGAGTTTTACCATGTTTTCCACATGAAAAATGAACCAGTCTAGACTACAGTACATTCTAAGACTGCCGTGAATATGTGTGTGTTGTGCCTAGGGCTCAGTCTGCTGGGTTGGGTTGGCTTCCGTTCGACGCCGATCGCGGGTGGTGGCTGTAGTGGCCGGGCGGACCGCCGTAGCTGCCGCTGCTTCCTGGAGGAGGCCCCGCTGGTTCACCTTGGTGCGGGGATCGACCGCGATCCATGCGGTGGTGATCGTAGCTGCCACCGCCACTGCCGCTGCCGCTTCCGTTGTTGGCATTGCGGTCCACGTCCATCATCGAGAAGCCTCGCCCGCCACTAGGACCTCCTGGGCCTGGAGGCAGCAAAGCACTCGGGCCGCCACTTCCCCCACGGCTCAGCGGACGCGCGAATCGGTCTTGCATGCCGGTTGGCGGTGGTCCTCCGCTTCCTGAACCAGGAATGCCGCGGTATTCACCGGCAGGCGGCTCGCCACGGCTAGGTGGGTAGCGGTTCGAGTAGGAATCTGGCCCTGGGCTGTACTGGCTGGACGATGGAGGCGCCTGCGGTCCTCGCGACTCGCGATACCGACCGTAGCCTGGGTGGGTCTCACCGCCTGGTCCTCCTGGAGGACCGGTGTTGCGAATACCCGGTCCGCTGCTTCCTCCTCGAGGCAGACCGCGTTCGCCACCGTAGTACGCACCGCCACCTCCAGGAGCACGCAGATCTTCTCCTCCGCGGTAGCCTCCAGGCGCCTGGCGGTCGCCCATGTACCCACCGCTTCCAGCCATTTGATCACGCTCGTGCCAGGAGTCAGGAGCATCGCCGTATCCACGTCGGTGGTGGTACTCCGCGCTGTCTGGAGCTCCAGACTGAGGTCCTCCCCAACGAGAAGAGGACGTAGACGCCGGCGGAGGACCACCGTCAGCAGACAACGGACGCAGTGGCATCGAGCGGTAGTCACCTCCAGGTCCCGAAGGGCGACGGTAGCCGTCGCTTGGCTCGCCACGGCCTGGACCACCGGACGGGAATCGTTCACCTGAGGCAAGAGGCGCTGGCATTCGCTGAGGGGCGCTGTAGCCGTCACGATCGCCACGCTCACGCTCACGGTCGTCAGGGCGGTACGATGCCGGCGGAACGACGCGGTCGTCAGGGATACCGCCGACGCGTCCTGGAACAGGGCCAACGGCACCACCTCCAGGGGCACCCGCACGAACCATAGGCGCAGTGGCTGCGCCATTGCCGTACGCTTCACGGCCGCCACGCACACGCTTCGAGTCGTAGCCGTCCATCGGCTCCGCTGGGGCCGTCGACGTGCCACGCTTGCGGGACGCACTGGCCGACGACTCTGGGAACAACGACAGGATCGCCGAGTGGACGTTCTGCGGGAAGCAGGCGCTCAAGAGCTCATTGTCAAAGGCGATGAGCTCGACGACGTCGAGCGCAGACGCGAACATGTGGCCGGCGCCACGGAAGTTGCCCGGCGGTGCGTAGAACCGCTGCTCCGAGCCACTCTTCTGCGTGCGCCATCCCTGGCGCATGAGCACAGGCAACGCGTGGTTCTCGAACAGCCCGATCACAAACTGAGCCTCGCGCTCGCTGATCGCGACCGACGAGCGGCGCGGCGGGTACGTTGGCATGGCATTCTGCGATGAGGACGAGTGGTGGCTGGATGGTGGCGGAGCCAGCGACGGGTTCAACGGGGCCACTGGCATGGCACCCACGGACGACGCCGGCGTGACGCTGCCGATCTCCGGACTGTCAGGGATGCGGTCGTTGCGGTAGCCCGAAGACACTGGCGGAACGGACGGATCCGCACGCTCGATTTCATCCTGGATCAGGATCTGGATAGTGTTCTCGATACTCAGCTCCTCGGCATCACCATCCGCGTAGACGATCGTGTACAGCGACGTCGGTTCGTCAAACTTGACGACCTGGCCGAGGAAACGGCCGTGGCCGACAAAAGTCTTCGCGACACGGAGGCCGATGAGGTCGTCAGCGTAGATCTCGCGGCCGTGGAACATGATACGAACATCCTGACCGTCCTGTCCCGGCGACGACGGCTCGTCCTCACGCTGGCCGTTGCCTTCACCGGAGAAGCTGGAGCCCATGTCTTCGTTACGATCGGTGTCCTTCATCTGGTTGTCGTTCCAGCGGCTGCCACCGCTTGGCTCCTGGCGTTCGCGACTGCGCGAGCGGCTACGGTCCCGACGCCAGCCAGGGTTCTGGCTGCCACTGCCACTGCCACCACCGCTGCCACTGCCTCCGCGGCTGCTGATACCTGGGCCAGACGCTTCGTGGCCACGCTTGTCCGCACGACCCGCCGCACTGCCGCCACCACTGCTGCTGTGGCTGTTGGCATGGGTAGGACGTTCGTTGTCTGCGTTTTCACGGCGGCTCATGTGGATCATCGCGGCACGCGACAGCGACGGCAGCGTCATCGAGCTGTTGCGCTCGCGTGGGACCAAAGGCGACGACGTGCGGCTGTCACCACCACCGCCGTTATTTGGCTTGGCATTCGACGACGATGACTGCGACTGCACTGGTGGCTGGCGACTACTCGCGCTACGGCCCGTCATGTCGTCGTCCGTTTCGGCCTGCGAGCTCGTCTCCGAGCCATCGCTCTGGTACGACGTCTCGGCCGCTGGTTTGCGGCGAGGCGGCGCCAGCGTCTTGTTGCTCTTCTTGTCCTTGGCGGCCTCGCGCTTCACCGGCTCGTCCTTGCCGCGCTTGTTGGCGTCCGCCGCCTTCCCCGTCGGCTTCTTCTTGCGCGTGTCGCGGTCGCTGTCACTGCCAGTCTCCTCTCCGTCATCATCGTCGTCCGCTTCCTCCTCCTCGGCCTCGGACTCCTCCCCTTCCTCGGTGTCCTCCTCCTCTTCTCCTTCTTCTTCTTCAGACTCCTCTTCGTCACGGCGCTTGCTAGCAGCGCGTCGCTTGGGCGGCTCCTTGCTCCACTCGCGGCCGCCGCGCGTCACTACAGGAGCCACAGGCGCAGAGGAGAAGCCGCCCGAACCAGGAGACTGCATGCTGCTGGAGCCCGGCGTCTTGGAGCTCGCGTCGGCCATCTCGTTCGCTTCCTTCCACGGTCGTGTCGTGGCAAATACGGTGTTGGTGTTGGGGAAGCTGGACAGTGAGCTGACGGAAAACGAGCAGCTCCTCAATTTTCAAAAATATAGACATGTTGGGCGTTACAAGATGTGCCATTTTCTCAGCGATCATCCATCATACAACAGATTGTATTTGTTGTCAGAGTCTTTGAGAGCAGTCATCCTGGATACACAAATGGAGGAGGCCCACAAATTGATGGGTGACTCATCCATCAATTTGTGGGCCTCATCCATTTATGTATTTGTTGCTAGAGGTTTACGGAGCTGGACACAGCTGTCGATATGTGTGAAAGTTGGAGGACGCTTTTGCTGGGAGTGAACCAGAGACGAGCCAGTCCGCAGGAGACAGCAGAACGAGGGACATATCAGGGACTGTACGTTCCGTATAGTCCCTCGTAAGAAGTGGTCTCACTGATCCCAAGCCCATGCAGCTCAAGATCAAGATGGCAGCCACGTCGACAATGGCGCTGCCGGCACTGACGACTGCAGCGGCGATGGCCGTGGTCTACGCCATCTACTTGCCGCGCGTGAATGAAGCTGTTGATGTCCCCTACATGGTACGGTGCTTCTCATTTCATCAGACTTCGTAGGTGCAGAGGTATCGCTACTTGAATGCTCACTCCAAAATCCGACAGGATGAAATTTTCCATGTGCCACAGGCGCAAAAGTACTGCGCTGGACGATACGGTAGGCGCACCACAACAACCACGAGCTCTACTTATCTATAAGGCAGTGCTGATGTGGCTGTCGTGTGTTGTGTTTAGACGAATGGGACCCGAAGATCACGACGTTTCCAGGCGTGTACCTTGCTGGCGTGGCGTTCGGACAGCTCACAGAGTTCCTCACGACGCTCATGGGCCTAAGCGAGCCAGTCTTCTGCTCTCTCTCCGTTCTACGGACTGTGAATGTGGTGTTTGGCGTGGGCAACGCGTACTTGATCTCACGCATCCGCCAGACACTCATGGTGAGTCCAACATTCGAATTCGAATGTCTGTCTCAACATGTTCCTGAATGACTTTCCCGCTGTCAACACATTTGTAGCCTCTCGACAGCCAGGAGCTCATGATCGTGACGTTCCCCGTGCTCTTCTTCTTCTCCCTGCTGTTTTACACGGACACCGGCGCGACCTTCTTCGTGCTGCTCATGTATCTGCTCGCCATCCGCGTGGATCTCAACGCCAAGTCGGTGTCTGCCTTCAGCTTCTTGACCAGCGCGCTGGTACGTCGGCTTGCAGTGTACTATTGCTACTGCTCTAGGTTAATGTTTACTATGTCGCTGCGTAGGCTGGTGCTGCCGCTGTGCTGTTCCGGCAGACCAACATCGTGTGGGTCGTGTTCGTCGCCGGCACGATCGTTGTTCGCTTTCTGGAGATCTCGCACAGCCACGCCATCTACGGGTACGCTACGGTACATCTTCATGCCTCTCTGGTGTTCGCTTGCTCACTAAAATGTATCCGCGTGCTGTTTTGCAGAACCATCAAGCACGGCATCAAGCACCGTGGAGACTTCGTTCTCGTCACCAAGTCGTACGTACCCTATAATAATCGTTTGGTGGGCCCACCGTTCTTACCTTTCTCTCCCTTGTAGTCCTGTGAGCGTGCTCCTCAACTTCGTCCGCGTGGCGTTGTCCGAAGTGCCTGCGTTACTGCGTCTCCTGTGGCCTTTCGTTACGATCGTCGCTGCCTTCCTCTCATTTCTTCGCATTAATGGCGGTATCGTCGTCGGTAAGATCACCTAGCTGGCTCTTTCCTTCTCCTTGCGAGCGACTTCTCACTATTGACGATCGCAGGTGACAAGTCCAACCACGAAGCCGGCTTCCACGGTGCTCAAGTGCTGTACTTTATCTTCGTGGCGTCCACTGGTCTTGGCCCAGGACTCATCCTGCCCAACCATATCGAAGGCTTCGCAACGGCCATCCGCGACAAGTCGCGATCGCTCTCTGGACTGGCGCTCGTGGTCGTCGTGGCAACGCTGTTGCTTCTAACAATCCACTTCTTCAGCCCCGTGCACAAGTTTATGCTCGCCGACAACCGACACTACACGTTCTACGTCTGGCGTAAGTTCTTCCTCAAGCATCCGCTCGCCAAGTTCCTTCCAGCGCCACTGTACCTGTTCCAAGGTTGGAGAATCTGGACCGAGATCCGTACGTGTCTTCATTGTCTCGCGAACGCTTACTGGGGTGTCTCTAACGTGGTTGTCCTGTTCAGGTCGAACGTGCACGCCTCTGTGGATCCTGGTGTTCGCTATTGCGACTGTGCTTGTGCTCGTCCCGTCGCCGCTCGTCGAGTACGTCCCTCGTTTAGGGCTCGAACTCCAACGCTCCATCCTCACAGCATATTCCATTGTGTGTAGGCCACGATACTACATCATGCCGTTCGTGCTGCTTCACCTCCACATGCCCACGGTACGTTCCCATCGGCGTCCATTTTGCTGTCAAAATCTAATGAGGGAAGTATGGTTCAACAGCAAACTTCGTGGCATCTCGGAGTCACCATCGTGATCTACATGATCGTCAACATCGTGACGATCGACACGTTCCTCCATCGTCCGTACGAGTGGGTCGACGGCACGACTGGCCGCTTCATGTGGTAGAAGGATGTCAGGAACAAGGATCAGATCAGCCTCAAGAGTTTTGATTCCACGATACGCAAGAGACTGAAGCATCTAACGAGCAATATAGAAACATACCAGCAAGTACGTATACCTACCCAACCTCACACTCTCTGTCGTAGGTATCTTTACGCCACCGTCGCAGCCGCCTCAGGCACGGGTGCCGTCTGCGTCTTGCTAAGTACTGTAGGTCGCACAGTCGCGAAGAGCTCACCTTGGATCGGAAGCGAAAGCGACATGTCGTACGTGATCTCCTGCGCGTTGCGGTCCAATACAAACTCGAATTTGCTGAGGATGGCAGCGAGTGAGATCTTCATCTCCAGCACTGCGAGCTTCACGCCTAGACAAACACGTGGTCCCGCGTGGAAGACCAAGAACTTGAACGGCGAGAACTGCTTGACTTGTCCGGTTTCCTCGTCGATCCACCTCTCCGGCTTGAACTCGGCAGCATCCTCGCCCCACATCCACGGCATTCTCGCAGTCGCGTACGTCGGGATCAGCACGCGAACGCCCTTGGGGATCAGCGTGCCGTCGCTCAGCACGGTGTCCTCCATGGCCATGCGAGCGTTCATAGGGGCCGATGGGTTCAAGCGCAAGCTCTCTCGAATCGCAGCTTCCAGGTACGGCAGCTTGTTGGCTTCCTCCATCGTTGGCACGGCATCCTTCTCGCCGTACACGAGCTGCGGTGCCTCACGCTGGAGTTCGTCCACGATCTTACGGTAGACCTCCGGGTACCGACTCATCATGATGAAGAACCACGCGAGGCTCTGGCCCGTGGTGCCTCGTCCAGCGGCGATGAAGTTTAACGCCATGTCGCGGATCAGCTCGGCCGTCTTCGCCGGGTCGTCTTCACTCGTGCGTTCCTTGGCCAAGTACAACGAGATCAAGTCCTTGAACCTGCGCTCGCTCGGGTCTGTCTTCTCGAACCGGTCCATCGACGCCTGGATGACCTTGTAGATCGCGTCATTGATCTGCGCCATGTCCAGCGCGAACTGCTTCTCCGTGCCGAGCTTGAGCAAGCGCCGGAGCTTCCACATGAACACTGGCTGCTGTGCACGCGCCTGGATCGCCATGGGACACCGGGAAAACGCACGATGGAAGTCCTCTCCAAAGTCATGCTTGATCTCCTCGCCGGATGCGTCGACCTGCTTGTCACGAAGACACCCGAGCCGCACACCGAAGCCGATCTTCGTGAACACGTCGGTCGTGAGCGCGTCCATGAGCAGCTTGATCTCGATCTTGGTGTTGGTCTCGTAGGCCTTCTGGAGCGTGTGGAGCACCACACGCGTGTCATCAACGATGGCTTTCGCCATGCTTTCGCGGATCATTTGGTGGGAAAACAAGTGGCTCGCAGTCTTGCGCTGGTGGCGCCACGAGTCGCCGTCGAGCACGAAGATGCCATTCAAGCCGAAGAAATCTTGAGCCAGCTCACGCGTTTGGTGGCCTTTCTCAAAGTTGTTGAAGTGCGTCTTGAGTACGTCTTCGAAATGCGATTCCTTGGTGAGGATCACACAGTCGGGACGCCCCACGGACTTGAGCAGCCACGGCTTGCCATTGGTGCGAAGACATTCGTCCAGGAACCAGTCATGGACGCGAGCTCGCTGATTGCGGATGAGATCAAACGTGTTGCCCAGTACGGGCAAAGTCGACGCCGGCGTGGGGAAGTGGCTCAGCTTGGCGAGCACGAGCTGACGCTTCAATACGACGTAGCCCAACGCCAACGAGGTCAGAACGAGCAGCGTGCTGGAGGCAATCAGCTCCTGGAGGAAGAATTGCAGCGGAGCCCACATTGCAACGAGGCCAAGGCGAATTGGAAAGTGAGGAAGCCCAAGGCCTGGCTCAATGAACCATCGTCGTACGAAGTTGGTACCCTCCTCCTCCCCAGGACTGGAGGCTCGAACGAACGACCCAGAGAGTCGGGGAGATCCGTGGGTGTTTCGTACAACGGCGAGGCAACCGTTGGCACTCACCGGATCACGTGTAAACCATCGACTCTACGATAAATTCCAGAAGATAGTTGAAGTTCCAATCAAGTCTTGAACTGATACGAGCCACGAAGATCGTTCAGCGCACCAGGCCATGCTGTAACTGGTCAGCCAAATCATGGTGTTGCGTGGGACGAGAACCTCGTTTCTTTCCATCGACTACCCATTCATTTTTAACAACTTCAACCACACAGACTACAGATACAGTTACCGTCAGAACGGCCCCGCCTAGCTCGGGTCGTTCTTCCACATTTCACATGCTTGCTCTCCTTCCTCTCCTTCTCTCCTTTTCTCTCTCTCTCTCTCTCTCTCTCTCTCTGCGTCTCCCTGTCTGTTTGTAGCATCGGTCAGTGGTCGTGACGCGCGTGGATCACATCGTCACGCCACAGGTGGGGGTGCTCTCTGGCGGCGGGGGCCGTGGGCGTTCGCTCGTGGAAACGGTGCGCAGCTCGCACGCGGCGCTCCTCCTCGTCGTACTTGGGGCCGAGCAGCGGCTTCCAGCTCGTCGGCAGCTCGTCCGATCGACGTGATGGACGGGGGCCGAGCAGCTTGTCTTCTGTCAGTGGCAGCGTCTGCGTCGCGTCAGACGCTTCTTGGTCAAATAGGAAGTACACCATGGTGTGCTGGGGAGGTCGCTTGAGTCTTCCGGGTCGAATTGGTGACTGATGGTGGTGACCACTGTGTCATTTGTGAGCTGTTGCCGCGTAGCTCAATGAGTCCATTCCCACGTGATGCGCATGGCTTCGATGATCACCCTCTAGCTCTCTCTCTCTGTCTTTTACTCTGATGTGACAGGCTGGGCTGATCTTTTCGCGATAAAGAGCTCACTTCAGCATTTTCGTGGTTAAGTTCGCAGCCTTACCACGTACTTAGCTGTAAAAAACGCTTTTTTGGACGAGAAAGTGCACCGTTTTCGAGATTGTGAGGATGGGGAGTTGCTAAAACGCCATGACGCGCGACGACGCACGCAAGTGGAAGTTGAACATGCACTGCAAGGCGGGAAGCTCATAATGCGCAAACAACAGCAGATCACCGTGTTGAGGTGGTCAGTAAAAAAATAACTCACATGCGCGGTCGAGGTACATTGCAGTGGGCAGGTTGGTCGTTTTATTAGTCAACAGATTGAGCAAAAGCGAGAAAATCGACATGCACGCTGCAGTATGCCCCTAGTACGACAGTGCGCTGTCTTGCATTGAGAATCGCAGCGACGACCTGGTACATGGTGCGAGTCTGGAAGAACATGCAGCGGTTGAAGCTTGCGACTGTGATATAGTGTGATAGTTTGCGACCTTGAAGTGGTGATGACAGATCTTGACTCGATGCGAGACCCCACAGTTGGCTGGCGAAGGCATAACGACAGCATAGTCAACGATGGCGGCGCTCGGAATCGATCTCGGCAAGGCGACTTGCTCGGTAGCAGTGCGTCCGTGTGAAGGAGGTGAGGCATTTGTCTTCCATGAGGATCCGATTGTGGCACTCACAGCACGCGATGGCTGGGTCGTCGGAGCCGAAGCTCGGCGAGTCGCGGTGAATGGAGGAGGAGAAGCCGTGTGGGATCTGCTTGAGCTACAAGGTCGCAAGGAAAGTGATTTCACGACAGCTCAGCTCACGTCGTGGACCTTCGGCATCGTCCGAGGCGCAACTGGGAAGGCACTAGTCGAGCTGGGCGCCCAACCAGTAGGTGTCATCCAAAAGATCTACCCTCCAGAGGAGCTGCTGGCGATACTGTTTTCCCACGTGCGGCGTCGAGCAGAGCAGCACAGTGGAAGTGTGGTCGAAGACGTCGTACTTACGATGCCTGCTTGCTGCAGCTACGCGCAACGCCAGGCTTTGCGAGATGCGAGCGTCATGGCTGGCTTGACTGTGCAACGTATGATCGTGAGCTCAACTGCCGCTGCTGTCGCATTCGGCTCGGCGTGTGGAGAAGATGGCAAAGCCTCCGCTGATCAGCTCCTACTCGGCGTGGACTTTGGAGCCGGTTGCCTCGACGCGTCGCTAGTCTCGGTGCGAGGAGCAAGCAAGTTCGAAGTCAAAGCTGTCGCCGGTGATGCCTCGCTCGGCGGCGTCGTGCTCACAGACCGCATCGTCGAGCACTTCATCCGTACTACCAGCATGCAAACGGCCTTCCTCAACCCGAAGACCCGCACTCGCCTTCGCCGGGCTAGCCAATTCGCGAAGAACTTCCTCGGAAACTCAGAGATCGCGTCCGTACAAGTTCAGACAGACTCGGGGACGTTTACTGGGTCCATCACTCGCGCTCATTTCGAGTTTCTGTGCTTGGATTGTTGGGACCGCATTCGCGCTTTGGTGCGGCTCGTACTCAGCGAAGGAAACACGACGGTCGACCACGTTGAAGGCGTGCTGCTGTGTGGAGGGTCATCTGTCGTGCCTGTCGTTCACAGGTCTCTACAGAATATGTTTCCAGGGAGACGGGTATCGGTGATGGCGACGGAGGATCTCCAGGCTCGCGGGGCGGCCATTCTCGCAGCATCAATCGTCGCCCAGACGCCCACAGTCGAGATCGTGGACGTGTCGCCACTCGCGCTCGGCGTGCAGCGAGTCGGTACGAGAGATGTGACCGTTGTGGCGCCGGCGAATATTCGCATCCCGTTCCATCGTGAGAGCCTCCTGTTCGCGAGCTCGCAGCAGACGGATATCGTGTACCGTGTGCTCGAAAGCCGCCACGTTCGCCAGCTTGCACCGTCAACGAATGGGAAGCTATCGGCAGCTCACTGCATCGGGAATATCCGTTTGACGAGAGCATCGCTTGGAACAGCAGGAACTCCGACGCAGTTGGTGACGAAGTTGCAGATCCGTTTCGATGTCGACATCGACTTGCAGCTCTCGGCTACGATCACAGACCTCACGACAAGACAGTTCGACCACACGACGTTCACAGGAGATGATGCGGTGCTTCCGAGACCAATAGTCACGCGCATCCAGCAGCAACTTGCGACTCTAGTCGGTGGCCATCGGCAGATTGAACAAGCCGAAGAAACGGACACTGGATCTGTCGAGAATGCAACCGACGAAACAGAACAAAGCGGAAGCAATGGAGCGAGTCCCAGTGACGAAACCACAGCAGCACCACAGACACTTCAGCAATTTGCTCGAGACCTGCAGTCGATGGTAGCCACCAGCAAGATCGTAATCTCGATCTCAGACGACGAGAAGAGCAAATTGAGCCGCAAAGTCGAGGAGACACTGCAGTGGCTCCAGCAAACCACTGCCTCTAGCAACGCCCACAATGAGAATCTAGCCACCCCACAACCTCTATCCATTGACAGTGATGCATGTGCTGCTCGTCTGCAGTCGCTGCACCGTCTCCATTTGTCCATCGTGGCTTCCGAAGCCGTCACTCAACTGCGTCAATTGGACGAATAAGCAATCTGCGACGTGTGGCGAGTGTAGCCATTCCAGTAGTCGACCATGAGGTTCTATTCCGCATTCAACTGTAATCACGTAATCTAATGAGGTTTTTCCATGGTTTGAGGTTTTGGATGATGTCCATCCCAGGAGAAAGAAACAAGCCTCCCCTTCACACAGGCTTGGCGGCATTGACGACAGGCGGCAGCCAATATTCGAGCGTGGTGACGGCATTCAGCAGCTCTCTAGCGACGAGACCACGCCGCGTGTGACGCATCCGTATAGCTAGCTGCATTCTTCACGGTCTCATCTATCCAGATCAGTGTATCTGGTGTCTGGACGATCCCTACAACCCGAGTAATCGACCGGTAAGCATGGAAGTCATCAAACTTCGAATATGGCGACATCTAACGGCGTTTTGGCTCTGATTTAGCAGCTTCCCACGCGATTATTCCTCATAATGGCGACTTCAGAGGCCTCCCAGCCGTCCAGCGGCTCCGTGGGGGTGTCCGATGCGTCTACAGCGGCGTCGAACACCCCGACGGGCGGCTCCATCGCGCTCAAGATCCGCACGTTGGACCAGAAGACGTATCCCATCGTGATCAGCAGCGACGCGTCTGTGCCTCAGCTCAAGGAGATCGTGGCGTCCGAGACAGGCGTCGTGCTGGCGCGTCAGCGGCTCATTTTCCGCGGCAAAGTGCTCAAAAACGACCAGAATATTGCCGCGTACGCACTGGAAGACGGCCATGTTCTGCATCTCGTCGTGCGAGCAGAGGAAGCCGAGGTCCAGCAGACGATCGCCCAGGCGCAGTCCCAGCGAGAGCAAGACCAGACGCGTCGCCAGGTGCGGTTCGTGGGCGATCGGCCTCAGACTGCGCCGCCTCAAGGCACTGGCAATGGGCCTCTTAACAATGACGAGCCGGATCCGACGCTGGGCAACGGTCCAGTTAACCGCGTGGTCATGGGCGCGACGATCGCTGTGCCGGACGACATGCCCATGCCGTTTCTGAGCTCAGTGATCGCCAACTTTGTTAACTCGATGGGCTCAGCGACGGCAGAAGGAGGAGCAGGAGGAGTTCCCGGAGGAGACGACCCACTGCGCCAGCAGCGGAATCGCGAGATCATGCGGCGCCTGCGACGCAATCGCCACGCGACCGACGGACAGGCGGGTCCAGGAGGAGCTACGGGTGCGCGTCGCCGTGGAAGAGACGGAGGAGAGGCCGGTGGCGTCGCGACCCAAGGGGCGTCACTGACCAACTCGCTCGGAGGAAATATGCTTCGCCAGCAAGCCGAGGGCCACTTGCGGCGTCTGGAGACCACGCTGTCCAACACCGGTAGGTGTTGAGGTTGGTATAGCTGGATGATCTGAGGGTCTCACGAGACCTTGTTGGTTTTGGTTTGTAGCATTTGAGTTGCCAGAGTTGCAACCGCGTGAGGAAGAGAACAGTGCGACGCTGAATCAAGACGAAGGTCGTGTGGAGGAGAACATTGCACAGCTTCGTGGCACGGTCGAGCGGTTTGAGACTCGACTGGGCCGGCTTCCGTCGGCGTTGCGCGAGATCGGATGGTACGCGCGCCACAATCAAGAAGCCCCGAACGCGCTCGTGAGCTCGACGGTGCGAGCCATCGACACGCTGCAGAATATTGGCGACTCGGCTTCCGCAATCGCACGGTTCGCTCGCCACGTCTTCCTGGCCAACTCGCCTGATATCCCAGCGCCGATGGTTCGCATTGACAGCCAGGGCACGATGCGAGCGTCGTTGTTGTTCCCGATCGTTGGACCAGTCGGACCGATGCCTGGGATGCAGATGCCTGAACGGGTGCGACCTCAGCACCAGCATACACGTGGATCCCCGCCTGTGCAGGACCCACCGGCAGCAAATGACGGCAACGACAATGGCTCGCGTGGCGTGCTCCACTCCCTGTATCAGCGTGTGACTTCCGGACTGCTGGGTCGCAACAACGACAACAGAGGCGATGGAGGTGCAGCCACTGCACAATCCCAGCAACCGCCTACAGGCGCGAACAACGCGGGACAAGACGCGGCTCATGACCACGAAGGTGATGAACTGGACCACATCACCATCACGGCCGTTTCGAACCCGTTCCACCCGATCTTCCCGCTTTCATTTTCGGGGGATCCAATGTTCCCTGCCGTTGAGACTCAAGGCAGGCGTCCGGAGTGGGATGTTGGTGCGTTGTGGCTGCGGCTATCGCGTGATCTGCGAGCAGCTACGGCGTTCGGAATCCTTGGAGGTGACCCCGTGTGTCTGTACGAGCTCATGCGGTCGCTGGCGACGATCTTCGTCTCTGGTGCATACACGCCGTCGCTGACGTCGACTCCAATCCGCACGTGGGCGAGACGGATGCTGATCGCGGTGCGTCGTGTGCTCGCCGAGCAGACCATCCCGTCGCAACTACTTGATCTCACGCCTGATCGAGACGGCAATCGATTGATCGAGGAGCTCACGCGGCCGTTGGATCCGTTCATGCCGGAGCTCGTGGACCACATTCGACGCTCCAGCTCGGCCAGCCAAGGCGACGTGTTCGGTCGAAGTTGCACAGAGTTTTTGCGCAACATGGCGAGCCAGTTCCTCACACGCATCCGCACATACATGAACGACGACGAAGCCCAGGCGATCGGACTACTGGAAGGAATCCTCTTGTCGCTGGACGTCGAAGCGACACTGGCAGCGTTCGTTGTCTCGAGACTCGCGGAGTTTGCCACACCTGCTGCAGCATCTACACGACCACGTGCAGCGGACAGCGAGGCACCGGAAGCCAAGCGCCGTCGTGTGAATGAGTAGTTGTCTTTCGATGCTGAACAGTTGATAGTCCATGAAATAACTCGGAAGTTGGCATAATTGATCAATGTTGTGGCATTTGTGATTGATGGAGTTTATGGCGAGAAAGTACGCAGAGTACGTGGGTGGAAAACTGGTGGAAAATCTATTCGACAAATTTGGGGTAGACGCGCTTATATAATGGCATGCACACCGTGTCGTGCTGCTTGATGGGCTTGTTGAACACGGCCTTGAAGTCGCCGTGGGTGCCGAGCGACTCCGTGATGTGGCCCGTCATGCCGTGCTTGGTGAAGACCTCAACGGGCTTGAACCAGCGGATGTCCTCTGGCTGGTGGAACATGTAGCGGATCACGGCCTTGCGCTTCTTGGTCTTGACGGGCGTACCCGTGAGCAGCACGCGCTTGAGCACGATGCGGTCTGGGTTCACGTTCATGAGCGTGCCCGTGGCGACGAGCTCACCCGGACCACGGAAGATGAGCACGGACGCAGGCTGGTAAGTCACAGGGGCGTACACGGACGCCACGGACCAGCCACCCTGAGGCATGAAGCGCTGGAAGAGGTGCTGGTCGCTCTTGAGACTCTGGTCCGAGTAGATCGGCTTGCCCGCGTAGCGACGGAAGCCGCAGTGGAACGTGACCTGCTCCTTGGACTTGATCGGGTCCGAAAAGGCCGCGGCGCGCTGCACCGAAAAGTTGAGCACCGACATGCGGTTCTCGTGCTTGAGAAGCGCTCCGAGGATGAGCGGACCGGCCTGGACACGCTGCTGGAAGGCCACAAGAGGCACGTTCTTGAGCTGGAGCGTCACGAAGACACCCGAGGCGATGTAGCCGTGGTCACCGAACTCGGACGGGAGCGTGAGGGCGCCCACCTGGCTCTCGGCGTCGACGTCGTCGAGCATGCCGCTGCTGGCGAACGACGTCGCACGCGAGCGCGCGACGCTGTGCTTACGGCGCTGCTCCTTCTTCATCACGCGCTCGGCCTCCTTGCCACGCGACAGAGCGAGACGCTGGACCTGGGCAAAGTCCTGGAACTGGAACAGACGCGCGTAGTCCTGTGGAAGGGTCTCCTTTGGATCCCAGTGGCTCGTACGCATCGACTTGAGGCCACGGTAACGCGCGAAGCGGATACGGCCGGGCGTGTCGACTGGCACGTCCACCTCATCCGGGAACTCCTCGTTCTCGCTCTCCTGGCGACGCTTCTCCTTGATGTCAGCCATGTTGAGCGCACGCGTAGCGTCGTCCTCGTCGTCCATCGACATGTCGTCGTCGTCACCTTCCTCGTCATCGTCGTCACCCTTCTCGCTCGGCGTGGCACAGAAGCTCTGGTCGACACGGTCGGCGGCGTCCTCCTCGTCGTTGAGCTCGATGTCGACTTCCTCTTCCTCCTCCATGGCGTCGTCCTCTTCGTCGTCGTTCTCCTCGTCGTCCTCACCCTCACCGTCGCTAACCCACGCAGACTGGTAGTCACTCATGCCTTCCTTGGTCTTCTTCTTGGCCTTGCGGGCCTCACGGTCCGCCTCCTCTAGCTCCTCCTTGGTTGGCCACGTCTGCTCAGCCGCGAACGGGTCGTACTCAGCCTCCATACGCAGGTCCTCCTGGATCGAAGGGTCGGCCTGGGCCAGCAGCAGTGGCTCGCCGATGGCTTCAACGTTGCTGTCGTCGGCCATGTCCATCTTCTGGACAACGGCACTCTGCTTGGTCTGGCCCTGCGTGATATGGCTCACCTGGAACGTTCCAACATCCGTGATGTGGATGAGCTGGTTCACCGACAGTGGCTTGCCGCGGATGTAGCCGCTCAGCTGGAGTGTACCAATGTTCGGGTTCTCGGCACTGCTTGGCTCGTAGAACGCCGCCGTCGCGAGCATGTACGGACGCGCCTCACGCCAGTGGATCGTACGCAGCGCCATGGTCATCACCGTACGCGCGAGCTGGTTGTTCACGTTGTGGAACGCGATCTTGATGCTGTCACCGAACTCGGTCTCGAAGAAACGCTGGCCAAGCTTCTTCAGGTCGTTCTGGAGCTTGGGCGTCTGGCCGTCGAGGCCCTGGATGCAGCCGATGGTCGCGGGCATACCCTGCGCACGAATCGCCGAGATGATCTTGTCACCTTCCACGCTCAGCGCGTTGTCGATACCCTGGTGGACAGGCAGCACGAACACCACAATGTCCGCGACCTTGGCGGCGTCCATAGAAACCAGCAGATCATTGCCGCATTCGATCACGCACACCTTCTGCTTGTGCTGCGCGAACACGCCCACCGTGCAATTGCGGAGTCCGTTCGCGACCGGCTCTTCGATATGCGAAGCGCCTTCGAAGATCGACGCCTTGATCTCGCCCAAGTTGGCCAGCTCGCCAAGCGCAATGAGCGCGATGGTCTTTGGCGGACCGAGGCTGCTGCCCGAGCCAAAGCGCTTCTGCAGCAGCAGATCTTCGCGCTTCTTCTCACGGCCCTGCTTCTGCTTGAGCTGGCGCATGGCCTTGCTGTTGGCCTGCATGGTGTTGCCCGAGACCTTAAAGCTGCCCTTGACGCCGCCTTCGATCTTGCCGCCCTGCAGCTTGGTCAGCGCCGTCTTGGTGGCATGCTTGCCGACCTTGTGCTTCTTGTTCTTTTGCTTGAGCGGACCCGAGCGATGGTGGTGGCTGCCCGACATGATGGATGCGCCTCAATACTTCAGTACCTCTACCTGTCGGAGAGCTACGGTGCAGTACAGAGGAGAGAGAGGCTTCTTCGTGCGTGTGGGCAGGGAGGACAGGACGTCGTTTCGAGCGCACAACGAATGGAAGGAAGCCACTTGCCTTGCCCACGATAGCAAAGCGTCCTTGACAACCATGCCACCACCAACCAGGTGACGTCAATTCATTTTGCAATTCAAATGAGCTCTTCGTTTCAAAGTGCGTGGATTTGATTGGATAAAACTTATATTACCTCAGTTTAGTGACATTTCCTTTTTCAGTTGGAGCTTTTGGGTGTCCAAAGCGACACACAGACCGAGTGAAAAATGGCTGGCGACAATGGCAACGCCTATGGCGGCGTCCAGACGCAGCGTTTCCTGGACAAGTACGGCGTCGACAAGCTCGCGCAGGAGTGGAAGCTGTCGCCGCAAGTATGCGCGACGCTGGCGTCCATGAAGATCCAGTCGTTCTTCCCCGTGCAGGCCGTCGCGATCCCGAAAGTGCTGGACAAGTCCAACGACCGTATCACGGATATCTGCATCAACGCGCCCACTGGTAGTGGTAAGACGCTCGTGTACATCGTGCCGATCGTGCAGCGTCTGTTGCCTCGTGTCGTGTGCCGCGTGCGCGCGTTGATCGTGTTGCCCAGTCGTGATTTGGCCATTCAGGTTCATCAGATCGTCTCGCAGTTCAGTGCCAACACGCCACTCAAGTGCGGACTCGCGATCGGCCAGTCGAACTTCGCAGCGGAGCAGGCGTCGCTTGTCGGCAAGACAGGCGGTGATGGTTTGTTCAAGGGCACTGGTGGCGTGATGGACGGTGGCCACAGTCTTGTGGATATCCTCGTGGCGACGCCAGGTCGTCTCGTGGACCATTTGGAGCAGACCCCAGGCTTCACGCTGCAGCACTTGCAGTTCCTGGTCGTGGACGAAGCCGATCGTCTGCTGAACCAGTCGTACCAGGACTGGATCGCCAAGATCTACGCTAGTATCTTCAACGGCCAGGAAGTCGAAGAGAAGGAGGCTTTGCAACTTGAAGGTAGCGGCCAAGAATCCGTGCGCTCGGCGATGACGCTTCGCCGTCAGGACTCAATCAACCGCCGCCGTATTCGCACGCCGCTGACTCGTGTACTGCTGTCCGCGACGCTGACTCGCAATCCTCGGAAGCTCGCGTCCATCGGTATGAGCAACGCTGAGCTCACCAAGATCGGCCGCATCGACGACCCACTCGCTGACAACGCCAAGGTCGGCGACGAAGCTGCCAGTGACAACGAGGACGAAGATGAAGACGATGGCGAAAACGCTGACGGTGAGACTGCGGCGAAGGAAGGTGACGAAGGAGATGATGCCGCTGAGCCGGCTTCGGCCGCAAAGGAGAAGGAGAAGATGTACTCGACGCCAGCCAACCTTGACGAGTACGTCATCGAGTGTGATACCGGCTCAAAGCCACTGGTGCTTCTGGAGATCCTCAGCGACTACAAGGCAGCTGGCTTGTCCATTGTGTTCACGTCATCGGTCAACTCGACGCACCGTCTCGCTCGTCTACTGCAGCTCCACGCCGACGAGCCGGAGCGTGTCCGCGAGTACTCGAGTAGCCTCACGCAGAAGCAGCGTACGGCGCTGGTGGCCGACTGCAAGCTGAAGAAGGTCGACGTGGTCGTGTGTTCCGACGCCATGGCGCGTGGTATGGATATCGAGAACGTGGCCAACGTGGTCAACTATGACGTGCCGTCCTACATCAAGACGTACATCCACCGTGTGGGTCGTACAGCTCGTGCGGGACGCCATGGTCGCTGTGTGACGCTTGTTAAGATGGGCCAAATGAAGGGTATGCTGCGTATGCTCAAGAAGGCGGAGAACAAGAAGCTCATCCCATACACGCTCAACGATAGCCACATGAAGACGCTCGTGCCAAAGTACACGCAGGCTCTGCAGGAACTCAAGGACACGCTCGATGCCGAGAAGAACGGCAAGCTCGCGGCCACTGCGACGTTGCGTACCACTACACTGGACAAGCTGCGCAACGTCAGCGGCGCTAACAACAACGTTGTGGCGTCCACCCTGGCCGAAGAGGAGGCCGACCAGGAGCTCCACAGTACGGAGCGCAAGCGTGTGTTTGCGATGCTCTACGACCAGATCGAGAAGAACCTCGAGGTGAGACAGAAGCAGCGAACACAATAGATTGACTGATCCCAATTGATTTCATCTTGTTTTATTGGTGTGGCCTACGAACCCTCGTTGTCCACACGGGCTGGACTGCTCTCCGTAGCCTCTGATGCCGGTGTGGCAGACTCCGAGGCACGAGCACTCTTCGCTTGGCGGTACTGTTCCCACTGCGGCCGCTCTTTCTCGATCTCAACTCGGCGCAAGTGGAACTTGTGTCCCTTGGACTTGAGATGCATCTCCCATTGGCCCTTGCCGATGAACTTGCGGTTGCCGCAGATCTCGCAGAACTTTTCCTGGTACTTGTCGTTGTGGGACAGTGGCGTGTACTTGTCAGGCTCGGCTTGCTGCAGCGTCTTGAAAGTGTCCATGGTTTCTCCACCCAGAAAGGCTCTCGCGATCTCACTCGCAGGCTTGGCCACCTTGCTTTCCCACTGAGACACATCGCTGCTGTCCACACTGTACACGGGGATGTTGCGCGTGACAAAGCGGTTTCGAATCCACGACAACTGGCGACGAGCATACTGGCGCGTGGCCACATTGAGCAGCTCGATACACGACTGCAGCAGCGTCTCCAACTCGGCATCGCGCTGCTTGCGTAGCTCCTCGCTTTCGGATCCTCCTTCACTCGCCACGAGCTTCTCACGAGCCTCCAGAGCGTCCAGATATGGCGCAAACTCCTTGTAACCGATGGCCTGGAGGATACCGACAGTATGGTCTTCGTCCTCGGTCTCACCGTCGCTTTGGTCGTCGTCTGCGTCGTTGTCAGTGGGCGACGCTTTCGTCGGATACCGTGGTGGGTTCACCTTGACCTGCTCGCGTAGTCTCTTGATCTCGTCCACGAGCCCCGTGTCCATCATCGTGTCCACACGCTTGGCGAGACGCTCAGCCAGCACGTTTTTGCTGCAGTTGATCCAGAACGCGCAAGCATCAAAGTACGTCTCGGTGTTCTTCTTGGCTAATTCTTGGCGTGTGATGTGTTCGCTGTGTGGGATTCCCGTCTGATAGAAGACCTCGAGACTGCGACGCACGCGACGCGTTTGCTTCACGTGCCACCGGCTCGCCATCACAGGATCCACCTCACGCAGCTTGTTGTAGATCTCCTCCGGGGTTGCGTTGTCCTAAGAGAGATAACAGAGACCGTGATTAGATTCAACTACATCATCGGACTGATTGATCGTAGGCACATACATCAATCACTGGCGCATCCTCGCGAACTGGAACGTCATCCAGCACTTGGGCCTTCCAGAGAATCGACTGTGTGTAGTACATCGTGCCGCCGACGATGATCGGGACTTTGCCTCGCGAGAGAATATCATCAATCGCGAGCAGCGCACGCTTCTTGAAGTCGAGAACGTCACAGCGTCCAGACGGATCGACGATATCTAGGAGATGATGCGGCACGCCTTCTTTCTCCTGCTCAGTGATCTTGGCGGTGGCAATATCCAGTCCACGATACATCTAAAATCAACGAAATGGCCGTCACATCGATGCAATTATTGTGGCTTCTAGAGCGAATGAGAGCGTCGCACCTGCATGGCGTCGGAGTTGACAATCTCGCCACCGAGAGCCTTGGCCAGATCGATGGACAGCTTGGTCTTCCCGGCGCCCGTAGAGCCGACAATCACCAGCACCTTCCGCAGGGACGCAGCCATATTGCTCATTTCGCAAGGTGATTGATTGACTGTTGATGGCGCGACGATGATTGGGTGAGAGTGATTGTGGTGTGGACTACATCACGGAACAATAAGGTAAATTGTTGTCCAGCAGCAGCAGAGCAAAATGCACGACAACGTAGATCGTTCTATTGAAGAGAATGGTTCTTCTTACTGGCTTTGGCTACGAGGAACTCGGAGATACTAGTGAGCTTATCATACTCGAGCTCCGACAGCGTTGTGGTTGCGTCTGGCTTGTCGTTCTCTCCATTGGCCTCCGTCGTTGCCTCTGTGGGAGTGTCAATGCCAACTTTCGGCAGTCGCTTGATGCCAAAGGCAACAAGGTTTGACTGCTGGAACACATTGCCAAACGCTTTCGACGAGAGGTGTACGACGCAGATTGGTACCTTGTGCAGTCTGCACAGTACGGGGATATGCCCGAAGACACCGACGCTGACGTCTGGGTTGTTGGCGAACACGACCACTCGCAGCTCGCGCTTTGCAATGAGTCTTGTGATGTGGTTCACACCGCGCACTATGAAAGACTTGATCGCTGGGTGAGTAGCGCTCGCATCAACGACTTCCTTACGGATACGATCCAGCACGATATCGCGGTCTTCCTTGGCCAGCTCGTCGAACTGTGGCAGCAGCCATGGCCGCGAGATGACTTCAACAGCCTGACGCTTGCTCTGCTTGTTAGACGCGCTGCTCTTGGTATGCTTGAGCTGCGGGGCGAGAGACTTCTTGTTCGCCTTGCCGGCCAGCGGCGCCGGCTTCACATCCTTCTTGCGGTTGTTGCCCATTGCTTTGTTTGGCTTTTCGTCAGCGTCTCGCCATCGAAAATGGTACTCGCATGTGATTGGCTATATATGTTGCAAACTACCAACATGTAAACCTGAGGTTATACGTTGCCGGATAACCAGTGCGACCCGCATTAGGGTTGAGGTTGTCTGCTCAGTCGCCCACGTGGTTGTTGTGGGCATCTTGGGCAGGAAGCCAAAAATTAGTCCAGCAGCCTGGAAGAGAGCGGCGGCGTCAGCATCATCGGCAGCATCGCACATCCAACATTGGAACGCGGACATCACCGCTATCCCAACATCAATCAAACGCCCAACGATTTGAGCAGAGAAATTGTTGGCGATTTTTTCTCCAACACAAAACCGAAGAGCGATTAACGACCAGGAACGAGCGAGAATGGCACGGGGAGGCCGAGGGTATCAGGCGCTTCCTGCAGGCGACGACCAGACACCGAACGCTGCTCGCGAGCGGCTCGAAGGAGGCGAAGACGCGCATGCTGATGGAGACCACGATCGCGTGCAGCTGAATGCGGGGGGAGCGAGCAGCTCCGATCAAGTGGAGAGTGATACAGAGGAAGAAGCGAATGGAACGTCTCCACCGCGAGGAACGACTTCTCGTCAGCAGAGCGTCGAGACGACACAGCAGCAAGAATCTACAGAGCGGCGAGTGGCGTCCACGGAGAGCCCGCAACAAGAGCAATCTGACCGCAAGACGGAGAGCGCCAGCGCATCAGCAGGTACGGAAGGCTTATTCTTTGGGTTTCCGTGGGATTCTTCGTCTAATTAGCGCGTGTTTGTCGATCAGGTGAACGTGGTAACAACGAAGCCGAGAGCTCTTCGTCTGAGGAAGCGACGGAGCCAGCGGCCGAGGCGCCCCTCGAGCCGGGCTTCATTCGAGTCCGCATTCTGGATTTGAACGGCAAGTTCTTCAACATCGCATGCCAGCTCGAATGGACCGTCGCGCGACTCAAAGAGAAGGTTCTGGAATGCACCGAGGTCGCGATGGCCTCGCAGCGTTTGATTTATAGAGGCCGAGTACTCGAAGATGACAAGGTGCTCGATGACTACAAGCTGGAAGATGGCCACACAGTCCATCTCTTCGTGCGCATGAACCCAAACCCAGAACCGGAGCCGGCAGCTACGGAAGCTGGAGCTGCGGCAGCTCCAAACGGAGCGAACACGGATCGTTTCGCTGACGGCACTGTTCACATCGTGCACATCACCAGCGATACGATCTCGTCTGCTGTGTTCCCTTCGGACTCTGCCCGCCGCGTGGACCCACTGATGCTCGACTCTCCGTTGGGAAACTGCGCTCGCCGCGTGAAGCTCTGGAGTTCGTTCCTGCTGATCATTTATACGATGAAAGTGATGGGACAGTTCGCGTTACTCGCCAACGACCAACAAATGCGTGCGGAAGAGAAGAACAAGGACGACACCAATGGCCAAGATCGTTACTACGACCGGTACGACTACCCTCCGTACTACAACCAAGATCCGATGGTCAGCGCCGTCGAGCTGATGGTCCACGCGTTCGGTGTGTACGTCGGTTGCGTGGGTTTCAAGGCAGCCCACGACACGGATATCCGGCCAATCCGGTTCTACTGCCGTGGCATCGTGTGGCTCGCTGTCTTGACGATCGCTGAGCAGATCTACGTGACGTACCAGATCTCGCAGTCGGACTACCCGGAGACCAGGATACAATACCCGTACGGCGCAGCGGCTCCATCAAAGGACGATGTCGTGTCGGCCAACGTCTTCCAGACCATGATGCTCGTGGTCATGTGGATCATCGCCATCATCCACTCGTACGCGCACCAAGCGGAAGTCGCGCGATACAACGAGTCCTTTGCTGCTGCCGCCATGAACGCCGTGCCGCCGGCACACCTTCCAGAAGTTGTTTGAGCTACGCAGTAGGAAGTTCATTCAGCCCTCAACTTGATCGATGTGACTGAGTCTGCTTTGATGTTTTCACTCGGACGGCGTGATTGATGTTGAAGTCGCTGATTGATGGATGCGTGCGACGATGCGGTTGGTCCAAAATCGAATTGATTGATTTTTCAGTGGGCAGTGATGGTCTTTCCCGCCAACGATTTCCCTTCGCACTCCTTCATTCGACAAGAAAACCACCAGCGGAAACAGGGGAAACGCCATGGGAGGAAAGCAAGAACGCAAGCCATTCGACGCCGATGCAGCGCACGATGGCGCACCAACATCACTCGCAGTGCTGCTCAAGTGGCTGCGCGAAGAAGGCAACTACGCGCGGTGGCGCGGCACCAATCGCCTGGCGGGCAACACGAAAGAAGATCTGTGCCGCGAGATCATGAACCTCTTCCACCGCAACGGCCTCACACACCGCACGACGCGAGATGTACGCAACAAGATAGCGGAGTTGGAGCGATCGCTGACGCAGGCGCTGACTTGGAAGGTCAAGGTTCAATCGACAGCGTCAACTAGCCAAGCGGAAACGCGCGCGGGGATTCTCAAGTGCTGCAAGCTCTTCGACAAGTTGGAGCCTATCATGGCACCGTTCATGTCAAGCGAGAGCGAGCCTACAAGCGTCGCGGTCATATCGAATGACTGTCACCTCAAGGCATCAGCGACTGCGACTATTACCAGTGTGTCGTCGCCTGCGAAGACCGCGATTCGCGCACCACAAGCGCCAATTACAGTGCCGGTTTCCCCAGTGGTTACCCCTACTGTAGAATCACGCCCAGTTGGACTTGCGCCAGCGAGACCAGCTAAACTCGCGTCAAAGGAAGCCTCCCCGCCGCGGACGCCACTGGTAGTTTGTGCCAAGGCCTCGCGTTCACGGGAACAACATCAACAAGACGAGAACGAACCGACTCCGGTGTTGGAACGCGCCGTGAAGAAGAGCAGACTTCGCCTGGAAGCGAGACGCCTCTCGTTGGAAGATGGAAGACTGAAGCTGGAGCTGGATCGACAGCAGATTCAACTCGCCAAAGAGAAGGCACTCGCCCGGCAAGAGCTACGCAAGGCGCATGTCCCAGAGCACGAGATCAACCGAATCTTCCCGTACGAGTAGAAGCATTTGAAGCAGCAGAAGTAGCGTCCGTAGTAGTAGTAGAAATAGCAGTGCAGTCTGTGTATGAGTCCGCCATCTCCATCGTCATTCACCGCGACTCCATCTCGTCAAGACATCAAATCTCCGCCTTTTGATCTACAAATTGATTCTCAAATTTTGAGAAAAACTGTTCTGATTGGTAAAAAACCTATCTGACTGGATCATAAAAAAAACTGATCGACGGCTGGATTCCTTCTCCTCCCTTCACTTTTCGTTTTCCTCCATCAATCAGTCGCGCCTCAGCATCAGTCCAAGTGATGACCACGCGCCGCCTGTGGGAGGCGGACGCGAACGTCGAGAATGGACCCACGTCCCTGAGCATGCTGATCGCGTGGCTGCAGACGCCAGGCAACTACGTGCGCTGGAAGAGCAAGAAGCGCGAGACGGGCATCTCCAAGGAGAAGCTGTGCAAGGAGATCGAGACGACCATGCACACACGCGGCTTGACGCACCGCTCGACGCGTGATATCCGCAACAAGATGACCGAGTTCGAGCGCGGCATGCGGCGAGTGATCATCTGGCAGACCAAGCGCGGATTGCCAGTGATGGAGCTGCTGAACGTGAGGACGGATGACGACGTACTACTGCCAACAATCACCCAGAAGTGTCGGTACTTTGTCGACATCGCGCCAGTGATGCTACCAGTGATCAACCGACTGATGGAGACGGGCAGCGTGGCCTCGCTTTTGAACGGCGACGACGACGACGATAGTGAACCAGAGGGAAATGGATCGAGTCGACGCTCCATAGGGTACGAGATTGGCGCGGTGGCCAAGAGACAGCGTCTCGCGAAGGTACTGCAGGACGAAATCGAAGAAGGCAAACTACAAGTGGAGAAGTCGAAGCTCCAGCTAGAGGCTACGCAACTAGCTGCCGATGAAGAGCGTCTCCGTATGGAAATGGAGCGCCAGCGTATTGACCTGGTCAAAGAGAAGGCACTGGCGAGGCAGGAGCTCCGTAACGCTGGCGTACCGGAAGACGAGATCGACAAGGCGTTCCCACTGTAGTAATTGGTTGAGGTGTCCTAAGTGTGATCATGTTGAAACTACTCGTGGGTTGCGCATTCCTCACGATCAAAACCATGAAGGTGTGCTGCCATTCGAATTCGAATGACCCTGTCCGGGTTGATGTCACTATCGCGAGGCATCCGGCCATGTATACCTCTGTGTATACTATACGGTGTGGCGTATCCGGCAACGGTCTGAAACGACGCGAGCAGCTCCTATAAATGGCTACACTCGCTCGTGGCCAAATTTCCACTGCCGGTATTATGTGCCTTCTCTTCTCCTTTGGGTTTTGCTGCCGTTTCCCACGCTGTCGCACATTGATCTTCAGGCCGCTTGCTTGCCTTCCTCTCTGGAGCCTCTTGCTCTGCTGTTGTATATCTGTACAAGTCAAGAGCTCACGCCATGGCGTCGTCCGACTTCGACGATATCTTCGGCGACCTCAAGGAGGATGAACATTTCTCTCCGTCGCTCGCAGGCGGCGCTGATCTGGACGATGCCAGCATCTTCGGTGATGCGCCAAGCGCCGTGACGAACATGAAGCCCAGCGCAGACAAGCCAACATCAAACGCGAGTTCTGCAGCAACTCCAGCCGCTGAGCAGGACGAGTTCCTCTCCTGGCTCGATGACGGCCCTCCATCAACCGCTTCCTCTGCACCAGCTCCAGTATCAGCAGCACCGCCGACATCAGCACCAGTGCAACGACCTCCAGCGATGGACACGATTGATCTTGGAGACGACGACGACGACTTTCTCTCTGCCTCACCGCCTCCACGCACGAGTTCCTATGATGTGGAGCCTCTGGACAACCCTCCATCAGCAGCCATCGCTCCAATGCCACCGTCCATTCCTGTCCACGTGAGTGCTCCATCCCACAGTACGATTTCACTCGACGACGATGACGACGATCTGGAAAAGATCATTGAAGAGGCCAAGGCCAAGGCCCGTAAAAGTGGATCACGCGAAAGCAGCAACACGTCGCTCCAGATCAAGAGCCAGCGGAACAGCTCAGGCCAGGTCTCCCAGTTCGATGTTGGTGCTTTGATCAAAGAATACAACGCCAGTGGAATGATCTCTACCCCAGCGGCTCGTGTGGCGATGTGGCACCACGCGCTGTGTGGAAGCAACCCGAAGGAATCCGTCTCAATGTACGCCGTCCAGACCACGCCACTGGATCTGCCCAACCAATCCGTGCTGCGCAAGGACGTCGAAGACATGTGCACGACAGTGTTCTCCAGTGCCATCCACAGCGAGAGTCTCCGTTATGCGAGTAGTGGTGGATCCTCCGCCAACGACTCGGCCGAAGGCGCGCGACTGCTGTTCATCGACAACGCCGAGATCCTCGTCACTTACTTGTGCAAAAAACTGCATCTGTCCGAGTACCCTCCAGGCTTTGCGTTTACCTTCGGCCCAGCCATCGCCGTGTCAGGAAATGACCCGTTGCGCCTGGATATCGTAGCGACTCTGCAGGCTGCGTGCCACCACGTGATGCCGCACTTGGCCAAGCAGATCGCGCCTCAACAGGTCGCAGAGGCCAGGCGTGCGCTGCTCAAGTGGCTGCTGCTGTACCACGCGCCGTCCGTGGCGTTCCATCTCGACCAGCACTTCCACCAGTGGAACACGGACGCACACACGATCCCAGACTCGTGGCTCGCGTCCATGTTTGAAAGCGAGAACAACCAGAGCTCGTTCGACGCACTGGCCAAGATCTGGGACTGCTGTGCGCTGTTGGATCTCAGCGGCTTCAAGCTGGCAGCTACCAACGCGTTCCCATCCACAACGGCGTGCTTTGTTGTCATGCATTTGATTCTCAAGGCCGAGAAGAAGCTGCTGCGTATGGAAGGAGACCAACTCAAGCACTGCATGGCTCAGACACTGGTGGACACACTCAAAGAGAAGAGTGACGAACCGCTGCTGCTCAGCGTCCGGCGTTTGATTGAAGCCACACCGCCAAGTGTGTGCTTGAAACTCCGTGATGCTGGGCTCGTGGCCATTGCTACATCATCTGCATCATCAGCTCCATCGGAAGCCAAGGCCACCAGCAAGCCATTCTCGCTGATCTCTGCGTCGACGAACGGCGTCATGCAAGTGGGCAGCATGGTCATCGACATGCCGACCAAGCTGCTCACCACGATGGTGCCCATCAAGTTCACGCTTGGGTCCTCCTCGGCTGGTGCCGGTGCCAAAGACCACAGTGCCAACGAAGAGTTCTTCACGCAACTCATGAGCGAAGCGAAGTCGTCGTCCTCTGTCTGCGTGACGCTGGCAGCGTCGGAGGTCATCCCTCAGGTCTTCCGCTCGTTCCAGGCTCCGCAGGACGACGAGAAGATCCGCTATTTCATGATTGACTGCCGCGCTAGCGAAGAGACCAAGCAAGGCCAGATCCCAACGGCGTTCCATTTTGATCCGGACGCCGTGACGGATCCAACCGTTCTTGAGACCGTGTTAGCTACGCTCAATCCGCTCAAGACCACCGTCCACATGTGTGTCATGGGCCACGGCTACGGCCACATCGCCGACGACTTGCGCCAGTTCCTCGCCTCGCAGCAGGCGGGTGCGCTGTCCAGTTCCAGTGAGCTTCCATTCTTCCTCAAGGACGACTTCCTTGAAAGCTTTGCCCGTGATATCTCGCGTGTCAATGCCGCTGTTCTTTTCCTCGCAAAGCGTGGGTTCCCACATGTGAGCGTGCTGGAAAGTGGCTACGCTGCCGCGCATTCCACGCTCATGTACTCTGGCCACGAAGGGTACTCTGTGGCCGACCTCATCGACCACGACGCGCCTCAGTGTACGCTGTGCCAGCACCGCCGTGGCTCCGTGCCGTCGTCCGGGTCGTTTACAAACCGAACTGAGAGCCGATCGTCGCGAGCGTCTGTGACTGGTGACATCTCTGGCTCTGGAGAGGATGCGAATCGCACGTCCAACCCTCCAAGCCGCGGCAGCTCAGCCGCCATGCTTCCTCAAACAGGCCCAAAGCTCAGCAGCTCAGGCTCGGGTGAGTTGGACGCGAGATCGCTGTTTGATTCCCACGCGAGTCCTGTGGGAGGAGCCAACTCCTACTTCTCCAGCTTTGCCGGTGCCCTCAAGACCGGTGGAAAGGCCATGGGCATGGGGATGATTCCGACGGCCTCGCTCAAGGACAGTTCCAAGTGGCTCATGGGCAAGAAGCCCTCCAACTCCAACCCCGGCTCGCCTGTTCCTGGGGACGCACCATCACCCGTTGCAGCAAGGAGCCC
Source organism: Pythium coloratum (assembly GCA_023337545.1). Classification (NCBI taxonomy): domain Eukaryota; phylum Oomycota; class Peronosporomycetes; order Pythiales; family Pythiaceae; genus Pythium; species Pythium coloratum. The sequence continues at coordinate 88,173 of JAADXE010000025.1, forward strand.
GCTTGGCTCGGCGGGGCTTCCTAACCTCAGTAAGCTCAAGAACTCACTGTCGCAGCTCGGCACGGAGAGCCTGGATATGCTCAAGAAGGCAGAGCAGGCAGCCACAAAGACCACGCAGCTCAAGGGCATGTTCGGCTCGTCCTCATCCCCCAATGTGAAGTCCCCGACCGCCACTGGCTTCTCCTCGTCGGCCTCTGCGGCGTCCACTCCTACGGGAGGAAGTGGCTCTCGCAACGGCTCGTTCCAACGAGCTGAAGAAGAGGTGTTCACGATCGATGACGACGACGAAGAGGAGCAGGACGACTTCGTGGGCAGTGGCCGAGGAAGCAGCCGCACGTCGTCGTCGTCATCGATGTCTGGCCACCGCTCTGACTCCTTCACGACCGGGTCTAGTGTGGATACCGCTGGTGGGATGGCTTCCACGGTCGCACTCCACACCGTTGAGAAGGGAAAGGTCAAGGAACTGACTAAGGGCATGCGTGTGAGTCGCACACAAATGCTGCCGTTTGTCGAGTCGCCGTTTTTCTCTGCTTACAAGAAGAAGAAGCCTGTCGCGAACCCGACATCGCCAGCGAACGCAGCGGCAGGCCGTGGTAGTATGCTGCCTCGTCGACTCGTGGTCGCAGAAAACCACATCGTGGTGCTCAAGGCCGAACGTAACATGGACGACGTGTACAGCGTCAAGAGCTGCCACCACTTGGCCCACTTGGGCCGCATGACGTGCCTCAAGAAGAACGCTCTGATGGTCACGATGTACTACAAGTGGAAGGCGCCATACTCAGGCGAAGTGCTCGAGAAGAAGAACGCGTACGAGGTCCAGCAGCGTGACGAGTTCATCAAGGTGATCAAGAACGCCATGGAGAAGATGTGAGACCGACTGATTGATGGATCGTAGGCTTCGATTGATTGATTGATTCCCTTTCCACGAGAAAGTGGGGCTTGCGTAATAGATATCTTTTCATCTACTATCATATCACGACCCGTGTTGTACTTCGAAGTAGGCTTTTGGCACACTAAACATAGTCGAGCACCGTCCTCAGATTGCAAATGAAGGTGGCGATGGTCTTATGACGGCGTTGATGCTCCAGAATCAACATCGTGAATCGCAGACAGTCTCTGATTTTTCAAGTGCGAGTTCCATCAAACACACCGCCAACATCAATCGCAAACCATGGCGGACAAGAAGCGCGAGTCGCAGGCCTCCAAGATCGATGAAGTCGCGCGCAACCAGATCTTCCGCGAGCAGCTCAAGACCGAGTATTTGATGGAGAGTGCGCTTACACCCTTCCAGCTCAACCCGAAAACTCGTAAGTGATGTTGTAGCCGGGCATCAATCAATGATGTTGACCTCTTGAATGATTGATGTAAAATCTCCACAGTGAGCGCCGTGGCGATCAAGCCCACGATGACCCACCCGGCAGACTTTGGCAAGGTGCAAGATGACAAAGAGACGGAGGCGATTGGTAAGGTGAGGTGCCCATTCTTCGATTTGCTGTCGTGGCTGATGGTCTTCTTTTGATTATCTGCGTAGCGGCCAAGCTCAAGGAGAGCCTGAAGAAGCCTCAGGAGCGCAGCTCCATGCCTATGACAGAAGCCCAGCGTGTCGGGTACGATATTGTACTCCATTCTTTGATGTGAGGACCATCAGACCTGACGGAGACGATACTGTGTGAGTAGGTGGCTTCACGAGATGGCTCAGTCGGGCATGCGAGCCGATATGCAGAAGCGCATGTTCAAAGGACGCGGAAGCTGCGACGTCACCAAGTTTGCCGACACGTACGTCACCATGGCCGGCTGCAGTCCGTTTGCCGACAAGTCGACTCGATAGATTTCCATGGCCAAAAAACACAAACTCAATGAATATATTGCCTGACCAACCGTCCTTTCATGCCATTCTGCGATCACTTGCTGACCAGAAATGACTCGCGAGCCCACAGCGGTGCCTGCATTCCATGTACACACTTGCTGAACTCGTCGTCGGTCAGTCGCTCGTCGATGGGTGTCGCAAACTCGTAGCTGCTGAACACTGGGCCAGCGTACATCACACCCTCCACGATGAAGAAGCCCATGTTGACGTCACCCACGCCCAAATGCAAGATGCCTCCTGGGTCGCCGTGTTCGTCTGATGGGGTGTCTGTGTGGACATCAGCGACGAGATGGTCCTGCCTGCCTGAGTCTTTGCGCTGCTTGTAGAACAGCGAAGGGTACCAGCCCAAATACCGTGAGTACCCACTGCCATGACGCTCCTCGATGACGGACTTCAAAAAGTCGTCTTGTTCCTCTGTGAGCTCTTGCTGCAATGACTGTGCCACAGTGATGGCTTTCAGCTT